>VYZS01086177.1:0-21951 GCA_013400695.1 Neodrepanis coruscans | reverse complement strand
TGTTTACTTTTGGGGAAGGAATTAGGCTAAGGAAACACTGGCTTAAATAATGGAGAACACAAAAAGTGAAGTAACAGAAAACACAGAGTGATACTAGAGTGAAGAAATGACTGAGGAAGATATGTGGGGGGCTCCATCCTGCTGCAGTCCTTTGCTAACTCCTCTGAAGCATTTCTTACTGTAAGAGTTTTTTTATTCCTTTCAGTCAAATGTAGCATACCTGTAAAACTTGTTTTTGTACTTAAAAATTGTTCTCTGATTATTTTCATATTTCAGCATGCATGTAATATATATACTTATTTCAAGGGAGAGAGAGGTAGCTATTTTGAATTTGGATAATGAAGAGGACTTGGTTTAGTGTTAAAAAGGGGGGAAAAAATGAAAGATACTTCTCCCACCACCACCTTCAAATAAAAAACACTTCTAATAACAGAAATTTTAACTGTGCCCAGAAAAGCAATAGAAAACCAGCTAATAGGTTCAAGATCTTGGCACCTGCTTTATAAAGGCTTTTTATTTCTAAATATGGAAACCACAGTTTGGTCCTAACCTGCAATTCTAGGTCACTTTTTAGCAGAGAAGCTCTGGTGACAGGCCTTGAAACAAATATAGAGGGGTTTCTCCTGTCTTTATTTTCTTGTTCTTGCCTGTCTCATCAGTTTGGAGCTCAGTGGTCCCAGTGAAGTTGTTGCACAATTTACTGAGCATAAGACAAAAAAAGAAATCATTACCTTANCAGGGGGATTGGAACTAGATTGTTTTTAAGGTCCCTTCCAACCAAAACCCTTCTGAGGTTCTTCAAAGTCTGTATTGGACATCCCTCCTACGTCTGTCACAGTGTACTTTTCACTGACAGGCAGTTTGTGTGGCCATAAGTAAATGCAAAGACTAGGCATAGCCCTGAAAAATAGTGACTTGTTCCTGGGTTATGATGTGAAAGCTCTGTTAGTTATGCATGTACAAACTATTTCTGTATATATTTGGCTATTTCTATAGCCATTCTGTCTGCCTTTTATCGTGTGTAAGAACTCAGTTTTCGAAGGAAGTTTTGATGCCTCTGTGTTCCCTGTGTGACTAATTCAAACCAGAGGCATTTCAACCTGTGTGCCCGACTGGCCCAGAGAACATACAGAGGACGCAGATGTTCAGGGGCAGAAGTTGCTGCAGTTCTCTGGCCATGCAGTGGCAGACAGATCTGCTGGTCTGAGCTGCCAGGCTCACCACAAAGCCTCTGTAGAAAACAGACCACTCAAATATCAGTCCCACCACCACAAACTGAGACAGGCATCACCATGGGCTGCCAGTACAAAGGGTTTTGGAGAGTGGTAGATCCTAAAACCAACCCACTCAGCTTGTTTGCGTAGAACCCAGGATTGGCGTTCATAAGGTGGGCTGAGGCTTATTGGTGCTTTGAAATATGGATGAGCAACGAGTTGGAGGATTATGCCTACTTTGGGGCATCAAACGGGAAGTAGGACACACAGTCTCGCCAGCTCCTGGCCTGAGAAAGATGAGAACTGTTCTGTTTTTCCCACCACTCGATGTCCTCAGGGAGTCTCCAGTGCTGCTTTTTACCTTGCAAGGTTGGAAAAGATTTTAAGATTTGTAGGGCCAGCATGACTGTAACTGGTGCCAAAGGTATTGAGTGAGTACGTGGATGTCTCCATTCAGCTTCAGCCCAGAGGCATTTCTCAGCTGCCTTAGGGACAAGGTGGAACACCAGTATGCAAGCAGAAGTAGCCTCCAGGCTGAGGTTATAGAAAGAGGAAAATGAGAATGGTTCCACCCTAAAATGCCAAGTTTTTGAAGTGCCTTTCTGTGTTAAGAGCGAGATTAGCACTTCATTGGCACTAGCAGATCTTGTCACCACTATAGCCCACACTCCATACCAAGGCCCTCCTTTCCCATCTTTTTTAGAGGCACTCCCGAAGGCTGAAATTGCCCAAAAAGTTTTGAATTTCTGGATATAACTAGCCCCTGACCTTACTCATCTGTGCAACTATCTTATCCAGTTGGGACCACAGAGGAAATTGAGCGAGAGAGAATTTAATTTGCAGTTGGCCAAGATGGGAGAGTTGACACTGTAATGATCCCAACAAGTATCAAGTGCTGTACCACATTGTTAGGCAGAAATAGAAGAATATGCAGACTACTAAAGGCTGAAATGTGAACTGGAGGTATTAAGTTAAATTATTTTTCATGCTATATGCATAACAGTCTCTAGTTAAGGTTGTCACTTATGGTTAACAGGCATTCACAGCTCCTATTGTGTCCTATTGCACTTTTAACATAAACACTATAGGTCCAGAAAATAGCATTGCCTTTACGCTAGCTTGCACCCGAGTCTTTAAAGTCTTGTGTGATAAAGAGATTATAAAGATTTGCCTCTAATCTGTATAATCTATGAGCATTATTAGGCTTCTATAAACGAAGAAGTCTTCTTGTCACACAAGGTATAAAAAAAGTTGGGTTGACATCCAGGAGATTTAATAAATTCCTGTTGATCACAAAGGATTGCATAAGTATAAGCACATACTGACAAATGTTGAAAAGACTTTTAAAAAACACACGCTGTTTTTACAGCCAGGGAAGACAAATTAAAATGAAGAAATACTTCTTTCTGGAACCATGCACTTGTAGCTAGGACTTTGTTGTAGTCATAGGTGATTCACATGGCTTTTTAAAGACAGAGAGAAATTGTGTTTTTATTATCCAGAAAAGGAAAGATATTTCACAGAGGTGACAAAATTTTGCATAGCCCACAGTAGTCCTTTTGACACAGGATATGATATTGTTTCCAAAGTTTAAACAGTAATAAGAGATTGTGCATACATGTTCTGATACTGTCAATTGTATTCCTGCAAAATCACAAGAGATTCAAGAAGTCACAGTACTTAGAACATAACCCCTTTTGCACCGCAAGATTGGAAATGCCAAATGGCTTCTGTCACTAGCTCATCCTATACATCCCTTTGGAATGCCATTTGCTTTCAGAGCCAGTTTAAAACTCAGTTATTCTTGGCAGCACAACACATATGAAAGCAAAGGTGTGAACGGGGACATGTACTTTACATGTACTTGACATTTACATTACTGAGGATGCTGGGCACAGCGATAAGGCCTAGGCAGCTCATCAATTAGCCCTGCAGAAGCAAGGAATGGGAACTCAAACCAAACCAGCCACACCAAGATGACAAAGTGCCTGTTTGAAGAGCAAGCACAAGGGGTGGGCACTGGTAACACCACAGGATTTATGCCACATGCATGGCAGAGGAAGCGTCTCCAGGGGCCACACTAGGCTCAACTAAAGTAAACAAGGACTTTTTATTCCTTTTTAATAGTAGGACAAGCTGGAAACATTAAAGGAAAAACCCTCTCTAAATTATATGACATCCTGGAAAGGAACGAGTACTCCTGAACCCTCAAAGTTAAGAGTAACTTTGGTATCAAATGATGCCACAGAATAATTGGATAAGGATCTGCCAGGTTCTCGTCCCTCCCTTATTCCTCAGCTCAGGCCAAATCCTTCCACATGCAGTTATGAGTTTTCCCTTATTCCTTAGATGCCTGACCTAAAATAAGCCTAGTTTGCAGAAGAATTTAGGACTTGCAGCTGCTATAGAAGGCAATAGGAACATATAAAAAACATGCACACACCACTATACAGCAGTCTCCTGATACAACAAATACACTTCTTCGATTGAATAATCAGGAAATGCTTACAGACTTTTTTTCTGCTTATAATATGATGGTAATGTTCTTTCTTGCATTTTAGGGTGTTCAACAAACACTTTGTTTTATGAAGTTTTGATGCTTTTTTTATAACATTCACCATGACAGTATTAGAAGGAAATTTGTGATTCTGTCTTCATAGGCAGGTTTATTTAACATAGTCAGTAATGTATGGGAAGGCCTTCTGAATGAACTCAAGCATTCTTAAGTGAGCTCAGAATAATGTGCAAAGAGAGGCTAAAATGAGATCCTTCACATCCTTTCCCCACATGCCACTTCCCAGTTGTCTCCATGCTTTGCTGTGCCTCAGTGTTCTCTTCATCCTTTAATTTCCACCCCGGTTTTCACACACTTTGGGTACCCCCAGTTCTCTTCCAGGGTTCCTTTTGTTTGTTCCCAGTCTACTTATCCAAATTTCCAAACTCCTCCTCTTGCATGTCTCAGCTGCTCTGCATGAAGTCACTTCACATAGCCTGGAAAAAAAACCAACTAAAAATTCATACTTTTGAGTATCTGGATTTAGAGCTGCTCTGGCCTGAAACAGTTAGGAATTGTGAGTTCTAGCAAAGTCCCACTCCAGGCTCTGGAGCATATCCCATGCTCATGAATTCACCAGAGAATAAAGTCTGCAATCTCTAGCTGGCCTCTGGTGAGCATATCTAGACTGCAGCTGGCTTGGTTTTTATCCAAGGTTTTATGAATTGGCCAAATTTTCACTAAGATTAGAAAAAGTCCATCTCAGTGTAAGGTTACTGTTTTGTCCAGTTCCAAGTCCCTCTCCCAATTAAAAAAAAAAAATCACCACAGCTTTTCAAAGATTGACAGAATATTGGGAGAGGGATGTGGGCTTTTGTTTGTCTTAAACCTAGCCATGATTAGGTTAAGGAAAAAAGGTGCTCTCAGAAATGTAAACTGTTTTGGCTGAAAACTTTGAAGAAAACCAGCCCTCAACATACAGCTGGCAAGCAAAGCTCTGGCTTAAATATTTGCTAATTGGGTAAAGGTAATAAGTAATAAATATATGTAAATGATAAATAAACCCAGGATTGAGACAGCAAGATGCATTCAGCAGTCCAAAAACCTAGGATGCACTACCAGTTATGTATGTAGCTTGCATATTTCGGTCTCTCAGCCGTGAACTCTGAGAAAATTTGAACTCAAGGATCAATGTGGGATCAGTTGTGGTTTGGATCAATCTTTGTTTTTAACTAGGTGTCTTCAAGAGGGAATTTTGTGACTGCACATATCAGATTTGGTTTCTGTGTAATGAAGTTCAGCTACTTTAGCCAAACCCAGTAATGTGCCAAGATAGCTTGGGTATACAAATAAGGTTACAAAGGTTTAACTAAGCCAAAGGGATGAATCAGAGTAACTAAGTCATGTACAGGATATCAAAGTGTTTTGTTTCCTCATGTAAGCAAATAGTGTGTTTTGTTCACTGAGTATCAGTTTCTAACAGCTGTTCCTGAGTATTTTCCAGCACCGATGTGTCTCTAAAGCGTTCAGAATTGGTTCTGCCACCCAGGTGAGGTCAGTGTTGCTATTTCAAACTGGCTGGCTGATATTACTAACTTCTGCCTGGAGGAATTCTGACATTTTAATTATAAAATGCACTAGAAAAGAAACATGAGATTTGATGCTGTGGGAAAGAATGCAGGCTTCAATTGAAAAGAGAAGCAATTTCTTTCATGAAGCAGACACAACAGCACACAATTCCTCAGTCATACATCGTGCCAGTACTTCGTGTTAGCAGCAGCCATGTAGCTTGTATGTTTGGGTGTTTCTGCATCCTCTGTAACCCCTCAGACAAGCTGGCCTGCCAGGGCAGCTGGAGTTTGCTATGCAAGTTGGTTGTGAGAGGCAGGGCTATAAGACCCCAGCACTCTGCCAAGCCTCATGTCCTTCTCTGTTCTGGATCCAAGAGTTCCTCTTACACCACCTGTCATCTAAGTGACTCTGTTGAGTTTGCACAGGAGCAGAGCCAAGGAATAGCTTCACACAAACAGCAGAGATCTCGGTGAGGAGGCAACTATGAGCCAAGAGGCTTATCCAGTGTTTGTTAGGATCTAATTTGTTCACAACAGCAGTAGCTCAGCCAGCATCTTGGATTAAACCCCAGAATTTGGGCCCAGCTGATGCATGCAGTGTGGATGCTGTCTCACAGGTTGCCTAACACAAGCCTCCCTTTGCTCATATCCACTCACAAGGCACTTATCTAACACAGTCCTGTAGGACTCCCTCCTTTGTGCATTTTGCCTTCGGATCAGCTCTGTCATCACTGTCCAGACTGCAGTGATAAGCATTTGGGTACCAGCTACTTTTCCCTGTGCAAATGAACTCAAACACACCTGTCCTCTCAGCAAGTCACAGTCACCAGCAGGTGACACCCCATCCCTGCAGGCGCAGTCTCCTTTGGAGGCAGGAGCCTGGGGTTGGGTGTTCCATTTGATCCTACCCTCCATCCCCAGAAACCCTGCAGTGATAGGGGCTATCTGAGTTATTCTGAAACATTTCACCTTAATTTTTTTCCTGGGAGAAGTTCTTACATTGAAGTACATGGAAGGACCAGAAAAGATATTACAGTTTATAAGCCAAGGGGTTAGAGTTGTAAGAAGGTAGTTATTATTCAGCACATGCTGATGCCAAGCACACTCTGGGCCTGTGGCAATGCATCTCCTGGCATCTGCCAGCACGTGCCTTGCATGTCAAAAGCAAGCGCACCAGCATACAGAGCACTGCATCTGTGTTTGGGCATAAGAACTGCTAGCTTTTTCCACATTAAACTGCAAATACAGAAGGGACATACTGGTTTTCATTGCAGTGAAAAAGTCAGTCTCGGATCTTTCTGTGTCATTTATAATGAAGCTACAAACATGAGCTGTCCTTCTTGCACAGCTTTTGTAATGTGGTGGCTACCCTAAGGTAGCCAATGCATATTAAGAAGGCACTTTCTGTAGGACACATGTGCCCTAAGGAGTCCTGTGCCAGAGTGCGGGCAAGCCCGGACTGTGAGACAGACTCTCTCTGCCTGTCCTTTGCAGATAATCCTGCTTTGCCGAAACAAGCCCCAGATGCAGGCAATGGTGAGAGCTGCCATCTCTTCTTCCCTGTGCGATGTGAGACAGTATGTGTGGGAAACACGGCTGGAAGGGGCCTCTGAAGCGAGCCCCTGACTCCCACAGCTAGGAGAGTGGCAGCGCTGGGAACGGGGGTCAGTAGGGAGAGCAAGTCAGAAGATACAGGGCAGGGACTGCAACATGAAAAGGTAAAGAAGGATGGAAGGGATACAATTAAGCACTAATGAAAACAGTGCGCTACCGGCATTTGTGCGTGTCCGCAGAGGTGAGGTACGGCTTGGGATGCGGCTGTCTCGGGGAGGACACGAATAAGGTACAGCTTGGGATACGGCTGGCTCGGGGAAGGACAGCCGACGCCCGCAGGCAGCTCCAGCCCAGCGCTTTACATCTACCACCATCTCGTGGCGAACCAGCAGATCCCAGCGCCGGGTCGTTCCTACCATCGACAGCAAGGGAAAGGGGCAGAGAGTTGATCCTCACGTTTTACTGTCAGTGCTGCCCTTACCACCCTCGGCGCAGAGGAGATATCGGTAGCTCACTGACCGGGACTGATCACGAGTGAGGGAAAGAACCAGCGTGCTTATTCCCTGGAGATCAGGTATGTGACATGCCCATGCCAGGACAGGCCCAAGTTCTTTCCAATAGATCTGAGCTCACCAGGCCCACAAAACTTGAGCAAGAGACCTGCCTTCAAAGGAGCCCTCGGTACTGAGGAGTTCTGCAAGAGGACATGATGCTTCTGCTCCAACACTGGCATAAATGCAGGGAGGAAAAAATATCCTGCATGCTTCTTTCACTGCAGGATAGTCAAATATATGAAACTAGCAACGGCAGCAAGACAGGTTCACAGTGAAAGGAATTACAGAAATCAGATTAGAAAAAAAGAATTTCATGGGAGGGCAGAGAAGAAAGAGAGCTGCCAAAGTGATGGGGAAGATTTATGATTTCCTACTGAAAATATGTGAAGGGGTTTTGAGCTTCTGTTTTACTGCTGTTAGAAACCAGTGACACATTAACAAGCCTTAATGCACCATGCTTTATGTACGAAACTCACTTAATGCACCATGGACTGATTTCTATATTTCAGATTCTCCCCACCCTGATAATGAATCAGAAGAGGATTTGGGGTGTGTGATGTGGTGGTTAGTGAGTTGCAATCTGAGCCAGAGAGAAAGGAGCTGTGGACTAAGGCAATGCAAAGCCAGTGATGTTTACTGAGTGCCCTCAGAAAATAAAGTAAGTATCCAAACAAATGCTGGGTGTTTTGCACGTGGTTTACCCACACAGAGCCTAGTCAGGTGGTCTTCAGCTTCAATGTATTGACTAACCTGCGGCCTACAGAAATAAACTACCTTCCCCTCCCCCAACCATCTCCTACTTTGCTGTAAAACCAGGGAGAGGAAGAGAGATCCCTGTGCTTTGTTTTCCGTGTCCTCCAGAAAAAAACAAACATTTCCTCTTCTCATTTTTAATGGATCCCTAGTGTGGACTGTTTTGCCTGTGGATCATGTGCCAAGCTCTCTGCATTCCTTTGCTCAATTCTTGGTTGTCCCAGCTAGAAAAAGAGTGTCTGATTTAAATCTATGGGTGGTGATCAGCAGGTCCCAAAGATATAGCTGCACAGACAAAGCATTTGGCATCACACTTGTGTCAGATAATTTGAGACATCCACAGTATACACAGCTACAGCTGATATGAACTTCCTTAATGAAGACAGAGGAGCTCAGACACTTTAACTTCTCTATTCTATCACTTGGGAAATAAATGCATGTCCAGTGTTTCCTTCATCTGAACAATTGTAGGCATCGATTCCAGGATGAGATAAAATGGAGCCTAGCCTGATTAGTTATATTGACTATATGTCTGCAGGCTGTAAGGAGAGCCCAGCCTGTGCAGCTCAGACACAGACATCTGTGCTGGAGGTTGACTACATAGAGCCAGGTGGATGCCGGCCCCTGTCTCCCTCCCTCCCCTGGAGCACTGGAGATGTCTCAGCATCTGCAGCCCAGGTGGAAGGGCTGCAGGCAGTGTAGCCATCCCTGAGCAGAGGGGTCACCTCCTGCCATCCTCTGCCCCTGGCCTGGGACACAGAGGTTGATGGGAGGATGTCACCCTCCCAGGAGTTATTAAAGCTGATCTGCTAAAGCACCTGCAATGTGACACCCTCTCACAGAGTATTCCACCTTCCTCCCTTTTGGGGATGGTCCTGGGAAGAGATTTGCCCTCTTGTCAGGTCTGCTTTCTCTGAGTCTTTTTTTTTTTTTTTATATCCACCTTTTATGGGGCTACTCATGTTGTCCTGGGGGGNCCACAGTATACACAGCTACAGCTGATATGAACTTCCTTAATGAAGACAGAGGAGCTCAGACACTTTAACTTCTCTATTCTATCACTTGGGAAATAAATGCATGTCCAGTGTTTCCTTCATCTGAACAATTGTAGGCATCGATTCCAGGATGAGATAAAATGGAGCCTAGCCTGATTAGTTATATTGACTATATGTCTGCAGGCTGTAAGGAGAGCCCAGCCTGTGCAGCTCAGACACAGACATCTGTGCTGGAGGTTGACTACATAGAGCCAGGTGGATGCCGGCCCCTGTCTCCCTCCCTCCCCTGGAGCACTGGAGATGTCTCAGCATCTGCAGCCCAGGTGGAAGGGCTGCAGGCAGTGTAGCCATCCCTGAGCAGAGGGGTCACCTCCTGCCATCCTCTGCCCCTGGCCTGGGACACAGAGGTTGATGGGAGGATGTCACCCTCCCAGGAGTTATTAAAGCTGATCTGCTAAAGCACCTGCAATGTGACACCCTCTCACAGAGTATTCCACCTTCCTCCCTTTTGGGGATGGTCCTGGGAAGAGATTTGCCCTCTTGTCAGGTCTGCTTTCTCTGAGTCTTTTTTTTTTTTTTTGATATCCAGCTGTTATGGAGCTACTCATGTTGTCCTGTGGAGACCAACACAGAAGCTGAGTTATATTTAGCAATGTTCCCATACAAGATCAGTCTTGTTAGCCAATGTTGGATGTACTACATCTAGTGAACTACATGGCTAAATGCCATGCTCTGATCCAGAAATTTCTGCTGCTCAAGCAAGAAGGAAGCCAGGAATGTGCAATTATGTGCCTACTTTTAGAAGGAAAAATCTAAACCATGCCTAGATCTATTTCTACCTTAGTTTTGAAACTCCTAAAATGCATTTCAGGGAAGTCAGTTGTGGACTGAGAGGATGATCAAGAAACAACTCCCGAAGTTTAGCACTGTTATTCATGCAGAAAGCTTGGCACAGTGAGATGACTTGGGCTGAGGATTCAGCTGTGGCACATCATTCCCATTGGGTGCAGAGTAAACTGACCCCATCCGGTTTTCAACAAACTTGCACTAAAGCCACTGGATTAATACAAGTTTTATTTCTCCTCTCAGGCAACTTGAGAGTTGTTTAACTCTCTATGCAGAGTAATGCATGATGAAAGCAGGGCTGTATCATATTATATTAAAATAGCATTTATCAAACTGCTATAACAAAATACCTGCAGCAGAGCCAGAATGTCTGAGGCATCCCGGTGTGTATTCAACAACATACCACATGCAGCTGTGCATGTTTCTATCTGTGCAGCCCACGGTCAAAGACAACCAAAGAGCAGAACATGGAGGAATCGGTCTAATCTCATATTAGAGGGCTCTACAGGAGATCTGGTTTATCTGCAGGTCTCCTTGGAGCATGTCTTCTCAAGTGAACTATGGAAGGACAGACAAAATAGAATCACTTCTCTAGAAACAGACAATCACTGTAACTTCTGTCCTTGCTAAAATACTCACTTTAACTTATAATTTCCCTCACTTCCACACTGTCTCCCTTATTGTCAGGATAAAACACATGCTTTTACTAGTCACAGAGAACATAACTCATATTGCCAACAGCTCGGTTTATATTTAGTTGTTATTAAAAGCTGGGGAAGCAAATAAAAGACACTATTTGCTCTGAGAAGCTCTCTTCTCTGCAGGCGGTCAGATGACATGACCTTGAGAGCTCCTCCACTGCTGGTTGCTGCACTAATCACTGCTGTTGAGAAAATGAGCCTGAATAGGATGAATTCAGGACACAATTTTATTACATTTTTCTGTACTTGTTTTCTTATGGAAAAGCCATCCACATTCTCAGCTTTCAACTTTGTTTCTCTGTTGTTCAGTTGTCCTAAAGGCTTCTACCCTACTTGGTTCATGCTGTCTTCTTTCTTTCTGTTCCCTTCCTTACAGTTTCTAGAACACTGTTCTCTTAGCCAGACATAAAGTGTACCTCTTTGTGTGCTGTTTTCTTGTATACTTGCTGCTTTTGTTACTTTATCTTGGCCCTTCTCTCTGTCTTTTACCTCTCTGCTTTTTGAGGTACTCTTTTCCCAATCGTTTTTTTGCTGTATGCTTTCTGTATCCTGGATTACATGCTGTTACTTGGACTGGATCTTTGCTTTTGCATGTAAACCCCATTACATTTCTTTAATCTTCTTTAGTACAATCCCATCATCACTAATACTATATTGACTTCATTGATTTCAGGGGAACTGGAAAGAATAAGCGGATAATATAATTTGGAAGAGATCAGGAGCCAGATAGTACAAAGTGGTACAATGAGGACGAGAAAGTTTATGATAATCCTTAAATTAGATGTTCCTATGTTGGAAAGGAAAACTCTGCCGGGCGTATGATCTGCTAGACCAAAGAGCAGACCTCCTGGAATGACTGCAGCATGCAGGCTGGCCATGCCATAAACTCACTTCAGCTTTCCAGAGCCAAGTAAAGGCAGTAGGGTCAGGTCCCATGCATGATTTCCCAGCATTCATACAGAAGAGCAATGTATCCATCCGCTAGGCACAGTCCCACATTAGAAATGAGTTTTGGCCTACAGATGTGTGGGAAACTCACATTATACAACCTGCATTTGATCACTGTTTTCCCCATGTCAGTGATAGAGAGCTCTGCTTTTTCCCCACTATATCTGTCTCTGAGCTATGAAACATAAAGAGCAACTCACTCTTTGTTTGAAGAATCTGCTGATACAATTTGTTAAAGACAGAGAAGTACTAGGATTAGGGAGACTATTTCTATTTATGAAAACAGTGCTATCAGCCCAGTCCGTATTGAGAGGCATTTATACAGCTCAGCAGCAGCTTACCTTGCTGTAGTTTATTCCTTGGCTTGTACTTGGGTCAGCAGGACAGCTGCTTAATTGCCAGACTGTGTGAGAGAAAGTGTGAGAGCAAAATTAAAGAACCAGATCTAATAGAAATGAGCATCTGAGCCAGTCTGTCAGTTATTTCGCTCACCTTCCTGATGACTGAGCTCTCAGTAATGCTGGTAATGCTGTCAGCAGTGTGACTGCAAGTAGGGTGAGGCTTCTACCCCAAAGAGCAGTTTATTAGTATGCATTCATAAAAGGTTGCATCTAATCCAGTCTAATTAATTACAATGTTTTACTATCTCAAACATGTTCATCTTATACAATTCCTGTTAGATATGTTCAAAACTCCTCATTTCATTCAAAGCCCCTTCCATGTCCCCAAGACACCAGGATAAGCATATTCCTTCACTGTTTCTGCAGAGTACAGCTTTTCTTTTTTGGCTTCAGTCAAAGAACAATTTTCAAGTGCTATCTCCAACATAATGATTTAAAATTCAAAATAAAAGCAAAAGCAAAAGCAAACCATAAACTGCTAAATAGGCCCTGCAAGGCTGGCTTTGCAAAACCAACCTGCTGAACAGCCCATGGTGGTCCTTGGGCCCATGAATGCTGGCCATGCTGGGGGTCTCCATCAGCCTCTGATCACCACAAATGCAGAGCACAGCTCTCCCCAGTGGTGACAGGAACTGATCACACTGTGTGTTTCATATCATTACTAACACAATTAGAATAGATGTCAACACTGAAATTGCTGTAAAGCTGAAAAGTGGATGAAGTGGATAAAGTTGAGGAAGTGAATACACTGTAGAGATATATTAAATCATGTCATTTTCAATTGCATGGTATTACAAATTTCTCAGAATAGCTGCACTAAAAGTTATCTTGACAATATTCCCAATTAAAATGCAGAATTTTATCTATTTTACCTAGAGCAGATTATAATGGAATATGAATATACCATCACTTAAACAGAATTGCCAGCTCTTTTACTAAAATTAATTGCTTCTTTGCACTTTACAGTGGATATATTTTTCATAGCAGGCATGTTAAGTGTCCTAATGAAAACAGACAGCAGCATGGCTTTCCCATGCTGCCCTGGAGATGCAGTATTGACTTATATTTTGATGTCTAAAGCTGTCATGATTGCATGTGCTGGATGAAATGGAATTTTGCTTCCAGCTTTTCACCTGTCCCCATGCATGTCCCCATCACTTCCCACCTTTCCATTGGTTTACATGATTTCTCCTGCTGCCTGGGAGCAAGATAGTTGCTGGGGATTATCCTTGGTGCATCAGCAAGGGTAATGTTTTCTCCTGTCTGCCTTTTCTCAAAAGAAAAGTAGACTAAGATTTGCAGAGAGGCTTTGTTTAGGCAATGTGTTCAAGTGGTTAAAAACCAGGCTTGGCACTTGGTGCAGTTCAAACTCTAGCTCTATAACTCTCAAAAGGGCAGTTAAGTTTCTTAACTCCTCTTGCCTCTTGTCACCATGGAGCTCAGTGCTTACACAATCACAGAAAGGTTGAGGTGGGAAGGCACCTCGGAAGATTGTCCAGTCCAAGCCCAGGGTCACCTACAAGGGTAACCTGCAGCAGATTCCCCAGGACCCTGTCTAGTTAGGGTTTTAATATCTCCAAGGCTGGTTCATGGGATGCTAAGATTTAGTGTGCCACTCTGGTGGCAGCTCCTGTGTTGAATGTCTGGGTTGCTTGTTGAGCCCCTGCATGCAGGCCAGCAGCTGACAGACTCCTGTTCTCCACCCTGCTCCTGTGGCAGGAGGCCACTGATGTGGCTTCTCCTGGGTCTGGCTGCAGAAGGTTATGAGGCAAAAAGTAGGAAACATGGACTGATATGGAAAAAATAAGGGTGGACAGAGGTGAGATAAAGCATCCCAGCTGCTGAAGCAAGGGAGGGAGGTTGAAGTATGTTAGGAATTCCAGAGACAGGAGACTATGATTCTGGACTGAGAGGGTGTTGCTAATAAGAGAGGGATATACTGGATTCATGTACTAGTGTAGTGAGATAAGACTATATTAAAGAAAAGGTGGGGTTGAAAGTGTGTCTCCTTTAGTGTTTTGTGCAGCCCATCCAAGGTATATCTGGAGAAAAGACATTTTCTCTCCTTCCCTTGGTCTTCCTTTGAAGTCTGTGCATGCCACGGTTAGGACTCTGCTTTGCTTTGCTCTGCTCTTCTTTCCTGGGATCTGTTTCCTTTTAAGTTCTGTACTTTCAGGTGTTTCAGCTGCAACAATTTTTATCATGCTCATATCATACAGGAAGCCTCACAGTGCATCAGCTTTTCAACTGCTGGCTGTTTGATCAGGTGCACAGAGGTAGCAGGAAGAATTCAAATATCTATCTATCCAATAATTATTTTTTCCTCTATCTCCCAACTCCAGAGCTAGAAAAGAAAGATGTTGCTTCCTATCTTTGCTTCTAAAAGCCAGAGTTTTCAAACAACCTTTTGATCTGACTTTCACTAATCGGCAAGGCAACCAGTTCCTGGCTTGCATACAAAGGGCGCTCACTCTCCCTTGCCTACTTGGATTATTAAACTTCAGGGCCTAATTCACTGCTGTTTTTCATTTCAAGTTGGGAAACTACTGCTTCCAGGTAGATTTATAAAGCTGCTGTGCTATCTTTGTAAAGTTTCATTTCTGCTTTCCAAACCAACATGTAAATCCATAGAGAGCTGTGCCTCTAATACTGAGATTAGCTCAGTTGGTAAGAGCATTGTGTTAATAATGCCAAGGTCAGGGGTTTGATACCCATATGGGCCATTCATTTAAGAGTTGAGATTTTGATGATTCTTGTGGGTCCCTTCCAATTCAGAATACTCTATAATTTCCTAGTCAATGAATTGCAACAAGAAAATTATCTATCAGTCATTTCAATGTGACTTAAAGTATGTCTTAAGAAAACAAAAGCATAGGTCATGGGAGCAAAGGACAGTAAGGAAGAGTGAACAGATAAACAGTGTGGCCTTTATGGTTTTAAAACTGCATGAATGTGAGAAATCTGCATCTGATTAAAGAAATCCATTGCTCTCATCTTCTCTCCCCTTTGTTCAGCCTATGGCAAGGGAGAAAATTCATCCCTGCTGTAAGCCGACAGAAGTAATTCTGATCTTGCTGTTTTTAATGCTTACTGCTGTGTTTTTTGTATTTATATGAAGAAATAGCATAAAGAGAGAAAAATTCAGTAAAGTTACAATAACAAGTGGGATACCAAGCAAAGATAAAAGCAAGAAGCAAAATTTTAGAGCTCAGCATGGGGTCAAACACACAGATCTTTAACTCTTTCCTCTCTGTCTATACATTGTCTTGTCAGACTGTCATCACCTTGCCATCTCACAGAGGCCTGGTGTATTTTACATTTTAAAAATTGAAAATGACAGAAGGACAAAACCTTGCTTTAAATAAGGATGTATTTCACATAGAATATACAAATTCCAACTAACCTTAATGTTTGTGTCAAATACAGGAGTTTCTCAAGAAAACTTATCTTTGGTGTTTGGTGCAAGAAGCCCACTCCATGTCATGGAATGCTGTGAGAATCCAGACTGCAAGTGAAGTGGAAGGCACTCTTACTTTCTGTTCCCACTCTTTGTCAGCCATATGTGATGCTGCTCAAGTCTGTAAAGTCTTTGAACATGTATCTCTTTAAAAAAAAAATTTTGTATATGTATATATGTGTGTTTGTAGGCACATACATGTATATCTGCTGATATACAGGTAATGCCTTGGAATTAATACTGCTATAATCTTATTGAATCTTCCAAATTTAGGGGCAGAGAAAGAGTAATTTTCAGAATTTTAGCTTCATATAGGCATATCTAAATCTTGTTTCTATCTTCTCTTTATAGGGACCCAAATCTCAATGCCTTCAAGGTATTTGTATTATATGGTAAATAACATTGCTTTGGGGTAAAACCTGAGATAAAAGTGCATTTTCTCCTCATCCTCCTGACCCTTTCTTTTCAGGGAAGAATAAAATTTAAAGCTTAACTGGCAAAGGAAAATTTTACACAATGGACAATGGAAAGCTACAGTGTTTGGGGGGCTCATTCTGTTAATGAGTAGCAATAAACAGTATCTTTTCCTTCCTATCTATTTATTTTGGAAAAACCAGCATTGCCATATACTCTTCCAACTGCAAAGTAGTCTCATTGCATAACACCAACCCTGGCCAGCAGTAAGGACATGCTGTACACACACCTGGGGATATCTGCTGTGTATGGACTGCAGTGTAATGAAGAGGTATCCTTGAAAACCTGGGGTTTAGATGCAACTAGGTGTGATAACTCCTGTGCTGAGATTGCAAAGCTCATGTAATAAGAAAGATAAATTAGCAATACTGCACTCATGGCTTGGGTACTATTGCAATGACTAGTCAAGGTGTCTGCAGTACAGACCTGCTCTGAAATAGCAGCAGCAGCAGCAAGGGACAGGTGTAAACTGAGGAGTCCACAGCTCTTACAGACACCAAGAGCTTCTGTTTTTTCTTTTGGGTAATATTAATGTTATCTGGTTAAAGTGTTAGTGAGCTCAGCTAAGGTCATCTGCCCAGATAATGCATCACAACCGAACAAGAAGATACGGTTGTATAAGCATGGCACTTGTCTTTGAACATGAGGTAGTTCTCTAGTCATCTAACACACTTGCTTAAGAGTGTTCTGCCCTGCTGAGATATTTTAAAGAAGACACTGGTAGAGCTGTGATTTCACCCACACGTACATGAAGAAGCATTCAATTCTAGTGTAAGACAATCATAAAAGGATAGTTTACACAGAGCACTGAAATATTGATGATTAAAACCAAGGCCGATAACTCCTTAAAGGAGAGAGCAATCCTCTTCTTTCTCAGGCACACTGTTGAACTTCCAGCCAGGTTCATTAGTTTAACACAAATAGTCCTATCATTTTAATTATATTTTATATATACCAATATTGCTATTTCACAAAATCACAGAGTTTCTGAGATTCAGAGGGATCTCTGGAGGTCCAACCTGCTTGTTCCAGCAGGGTGACCTATAGCTGGCTGCTGAGGAGCATGTCCATCTGGCTTTTGAACATCTCAAAGCATGAAGATTCCCCAGTGTCTCTGGGCAATCCATGCCAGTGCTCAATCACCTTCACAGTAAATCACCTTCCTTATGTTCTGATGGCACCTCCTGTGTTTCGTATTTACTAAAATTTTGATGCTGATAACCCTCACAGAAGATTCAAAAAGACAAATTTTATAAATGGGGATCATGTGGCACAAAAAGAAAAAAGGTAATTTCTAGTCTGGAGCTATCCAGCACCCCAAACCAATAATATGAACAGTCTCCTAAATCCCAGCCTTTTTCTCACATTGCTTCATTTTCCTTCAGAATCTGTCGTGCCTTTCCCTTTATTTGCTCATTTCATCCACCCTCATCAGCAGGAGGAGGCCACGGTTGCTGTGGTGAGGCGGTAACAAGAGCTGTCAGACTGGCCAATGTCCATCCAGCCAAGGACTCTCCTCTATGGTGAACAGCAGCAGATGCATAAGGGCACAACCAAGGCCATGCATAGTCTAAACTTTCTACTGACATGTCCTCTTGGCCTTCAGCAAACAGCCATTTAAGAACTTCCTGAGGTGATAGTTTCATCCAAAACCCTGTGCATCAATGGCTATATTTTCCATTAACTCATCTAATCACTTCTCAAATCTACTTGTATTTTTGGCCTCCTCAAAAACTTTCACAGTATTGTTGTATATTCATGAACAAGTCTCATTTGTTTTTAAACTTGCTGCCTGATCGCTTTGTTGAGTGCTCTCTAGTTCTTGTATTCAAAAAACCATGACTGATCATTCCCTTTTTAGCATCTTCAGTAATCATCACTTCCTAGGTCTGTAGTGCATCCAGACCCAGCATCTTTCCTCAAGCTGCAGAGCCTAGCCTATTTAACTTTTCCTTATAGTCTCTTTTCTGTATCTTTCCTGGTTCCCCTACATCTATTTTGTAGTGTGGTGAGCAGAACTAAGCAGAGCATTCAATAGTCCAGGGACAGTGTATATCAGGAGGGTGATGTAATGGTGTTTAGTCTTGTTCTCAGCTCCTCATAATACCTGATACTGCATGAAAGCCAGAGTGCATGGTCACCTGAGAGTCACAGGTTTGGTTATGTTGGAAAGGACACCAGGAGGTCTCTAGCCCAGACTGGCTCTCAGAGCAGGGTCATCTATGGAGTTGCTCAGGTGGTTCTTGAAAATTCACAAGGACAGAGAGCACACAATCTCCCTCACCTATCTGTTCCACAGCCGGGCTGTTATTGTGGGGGAAAGACTTCTCTTCATACTGAGTATGAACCTCTCTCATTTCAACTGGAGACATTGTCTTTCATCCTGTCACCATGCACCACTGTGAAGAGCCTGACTCCATCTCCTTGTCACCCACCCTGTAGGCACTGAGAGCTGTTCTGAGGTACCCCTGGAGCCATCTCTTCTGCAGACTGAGCAAGCCCAGCCCCCTCCGTGTCTCCTCACATGTACTTTGGCCCTGACCATCCTGGCAGCCTCCTGAAGTTCCTCCAGTTGCAAAGGGAGGACTAGGGGCAAAATCTTTCACTTCTGGCTTCCCTTATAGTCAGTGGAGAGATACAGCAAGAGCCTTATCACAGGATCACCCATTCTATCCACTTTAATACAGATTTTTAGGACAGATGGGATTTTTAGGACACTGAGGGCCATCTATCGCCATTAGGGAAGGAGCTTAAGCAAGTAGTTCAGCATTAAACATCTAACTTGCACACAGCTCAGTTCACTAGGATGAGCTATACACTTGCCATCTTTTTATTTT
Source organism: Neodrepanis coruscans (assembly GCA_013400695.1). Taxonomy (NCBI): domain Eukaryota; kingdom Metazoa; phylum Chordata; class Aves; order Passeriformes; family Philepittidae; genus Neodrepanis; species Neodrepanis coruscans. Next base: position 3,152 of record VYZS01086177.1, on the reverse strand, counting down.
AATTCCCTATCTGTAAAATGAGGGTGCTACTGCTTCCTTGTTTCTCCCATCTATTTGAACTGTATGTAACTGCTAAATTAGGCTGAAAGGTGTTTTGCCTGGTGTCTAGAATAATGACAACTGACATCTTTTTGAGCCTTAATGCTTCATGCTACCACTATTTACAATGAGGAGATGGAAGACAGAGCTTCTAGAGCACATAAACTTTGAGCATCCACACACAACCTAAAAAAATTGACATAGAAAGGGTATGAAGGGAAAAATAAAGCAGTGAATTTCCACAATTTCTCATTCTCTCAACCTTCTAAACTGCTGCCAACTTTAAATCTAAACTGGCATATTTCTCATTTTGCTGTTTTAACAGAGATAATTATGGCTCATTTTTCCACAGTATACTGTGGAAAATGCTGAGCAGTATTTCTGCCTACTCTTCTTAGCTCTGAGGAACTCTAACTACTTTTGATTCTTGTGACTCAGATAACTACTATTTAGCAGTAAATGTTCATTAAAAATTAGGCCAAACATAGATGAAAATACCAACATATACATGCCTGAAAAGACAGATTAATAGAACAGCAGTGCCATTAGAAACAGGTTTTCTCAGACTACATTCTTAAACATAACTAATGAACATTTTATAAACTTTAATTATATTTGATGAAATTAACTTTCTTCAGAGTAATTGTCCTAAGGATATGTAATTTAAAAATGGAAATTATACCCTGAAGCAGTGCCCAATTAGGAGACTTTCTGCAAATATCCACAGATATTTCTTTCATGACCTAGAGTTCAACTTTATCCAGTGTTTTCCACACTATCGAAACAAGTCTAAACTATAATGCACAATTACAATGAAGATGGGAAAAACATGTTTCAGTTGCACTCCCGTACTTCTCCACAATTACGAAAACAGTTCCTTCAAGTTTTCCTTCTTTGGCTGTGAAGGAAAATGGCTGGTTAGTATTTCCAAAACATTTCTGTGCTATTCCACAACATCAATAGTTCAACAAAAGGAAGTTCCTCCTCCTGTTCTTTTAATCCAAACTCCAACTAAAAAATACATAATTAGAAAACATTCTTTTAGAGATTTTTTTTTTTAATTTGAATTTTCCCACAATGACATTGTGCTCAGATAATCCTTTCTCTCAGCCTGAACTTTGCTAATGAGAAGGTCTTCTGCATTTTTTCTTCTTTGTGGATGGGTAGGGAACAACCAGTGCTTTTCCTGCTAGCAGATAAACAGGGTGGATGAACAGGGCATCACAATCTTGGATTAGGACCGAGATTCATCACTGACAGATAGGACAAAGGTCAAATAATTTCTTACTAGAAAATATCTAAAACAGTGAAGCACACTTGGAAGCACAAGTTTTTGTAACCAGAATTCCTGGCCAGGTCACAGCACTCAAATCTGTTTTCCTACACTTCAAACTAACTCTATACCGCTAAACAATTACTAGTAAGCTTTGTGTTTTGCAACACTGATTGAAGAAGTGTAAGGAGCCGGCAGAGCCAGGGTTGGCAAACAGGCAGCAAGGCAGGTTTCTAACCTGAACTGGGCAATAAAAGTATGCATCTGTGTCAGCCATCACACTTCACAGGCCAGGTGTTTGTGGAAATACACATTTGCTAGAGCCTGAAATAATTGTTGAGAGCTCAAAGCAGGATAGTTCTAGTAGAGATACGGCTTCAGTAGCAACCACTGCTGCTAGGGCAGTGGCTAGCAGGAGGAGAATAGAGATAATCAGGAATATGACTATCTGTTATGAAGGGAACATTTTTTTATTTGCCAAAGGCAGCAAATATCCCCATGAAAACTGTTCACAGTTTATGATAGTGTTTGCAATGTATTCCAATGAGAACCTGATGGTTATTCAGAGATACAAAATGAGCCTCTTTGTTGGTTCATATTATACTATGGGCTGGTAAAAATGAGAAAAATGAAAAGGTCTTGTTAAAGAATAAAAAATGTTTCTGCATTAGTTCCTAACTGCTGCCAGAATCTGAAGAATAATGATCCAACTCCAAACTCCTGTGCTCACATGAATCAAAACAGAAAAATAAAAAATCCAATGAATGTGAAATCTCAAAGAGAAACAAATTCATGAAGTACATAAGATATAAAAAAATGAGGCCAGACACAGTCACCTTGATAGCTTCAACAAAGAGCCTTTTCAGACTGGTTTTGAGCCAACCTAGTGCTTTTGTCTTGTTAAATAACTTCAACCATTTGTAGTCCTGTAAGTATGCGATGTCCTCCTATTTTAATCTTCACAGGATCAGTGAAATGTTAGCTCAGGAATATTCTGATGCACAAGAAGTTTAATCAACCTGCTCTGCGTAAGTGTCTAAAAATACATGGATCCATTAGTTTACAAAAAGCAATACAGTATCTACGTTGCCCACTCCTTCCTGTCCTGAGATAGCAAAGACTAGACACATGAGATGTATTTATTACCTTTTTCTATGCTTGAAAAATTGTCATGAAAACACAGTTCTACTAAGTTTGTAGATGAAGAACCAAGGATAATTTGACTCCTTGTGTTTTGCCATCATGACAGGTGCTTAAGGTAGGAAAGCATTAAAATCCCACTAGGTTTTATTCCTCAGACTTCTGAACGACAGTAAGAATGTAATGTGTAATGTCAGACTGAAATAAAATCTGGCAAAGTGAGCCAGTCCTGTTCCTTTTTTAGGGCCTGAAATATTTAGAAAATATGATCAGTAGCTTTCCTTGATACTTTTTTATGGCATCTTCCATCGAAAAGAATCTTAAGGACACACTGCTGAGAGCCTGAAGCTCCTCAGGAGGAGTTCTGGGGCCATGATCTGACACAGCCATAAGGACTAAGACATGGAGGTGCAGGAGCAGCAGCAGAAACAGGTTGCTCTTACCTAGATCAGTGCCATCCACATACCAAATACCTATCCCTTATTTAAAACAAAGCCTGCAACATCTTAAACAGCCACAGTGTGTTGGGACAATGGCCAAATCAGCATTTCCACTGCCACTTGGAAATCTGATGCTCTTCTTGTACCATTTAAAAAATATTCTTTGTCCAGTGTCTCTAAATGTTCACTTCAGACAGTCTGCCACCTCTACCTGGTTGGGCAAACTGCACCAGCAATATACCCCACTGTGGTGGTTTTAC
>VYZS01086173.1:0-11095 GCA_013400695.1 Neodrepanis coruscans | reverse complement strand
CCTATCAGAGTAATCTTTGATTTGAGGTCCACTAGACCATGTTTTTCAGGGCTAGTTACTTTCTGTAATAATTTACATTAATTGCTGTTCATTCTGGTTTATATCATATGATACTCCCAGCGTTAGTTGTGTTGTTATACATGTATGTTCTCTTTTTACAAATAAGCATAGTCTTGGATTTGGATTGTACACAGTTAAGTGTTCTGGACAATGGCATTGGTAGAACATCCTTCATTCAAGTTTAAAATTACCTGCACAAAAGGTAGAACAGCAGCTCTATCTCTGATAATCATGGCTGGTTCATACAGAATCAAGCACGGAAGGAAATTCTTTCACAGTTGTGCCTCTTACAATTAGCAGGCTCTAGAACAGAGTCCATGTAGAAGCTCTAGAAATAGTATAAAAAAGCCATTTCTGTGCTGTGCCATTAAAAAGTCAGATCAACACATCATGTGACTTGCTTGTTTCAACTTTTTAGGTCTCAGAAAATAAAAACACCCAAACTGAGGCTCTCCAGGTGCCCCAGAGCCTCTCTGGCTCTCAAGAACAAATATTTTTTAAAGGAAAAGCAGTGCATTCCCCAAAGATAAAAAATATCTTCACAGGAATTGAGAATATCAGTTTTCATGAACTCATTACAAATGAAGCGTATCAGCTCGACACTGCTAGTACTGCTTAGAGCAGCAAAACCTATCAGAAATGTCACAAGATTAAAAGATTGACCACTGGCAGCATTTTCCTGCCATAAAACAATTCACTGACATTATTATTAAACTGCTGACTTGGTATGACTGGCTTCTTTCTGTTTGAAAAGGAAATGAGAAGAGCCTGAGGAAGAAGTATTGCTCTGTGCCTGTCTTTGTTTGTAACCATTTTTTAATAAGGGAATACCTTTTTAGGCCCTGCTTGGGCCAAGAATGAGGAGTTACTACCAGACAGTATCAGCACAGATGCTCTTAGGCTGCTGTGCCAAAACAAGCCATCGTTAGAAGTCAAATAAACTATTCTAGCAAGCTAGACATCTTTTACTTTTATGGATCAAGCTACCAACCCATACCAACATAAAGAAAAAAAAAAAGCAAAACTACCTTAACTTTAATCTCATTTTAAGAGAGAAAAAAGAGATTCCAATGGAATTGCAATATCCTTGCATTTGAGAAAAACAAAGAGAGGCTGAGGAATTAAGAGTCAGAAGTTCCTTTTCCATCATATTTATAGTAAGAATGGTACCAATGGATAGCTAAGCCAAGAAATTCAGCTATGCACAAGATACAGTAAGTTTTACAACTTCTACTATGAAGAAAGTAACCTGATCAGGAGAAACTGTAAGAACACTTTTCTGGTTTGGTTTTACTGGCATACAATTAAGCTGTGTTGGACAATGTCAAACATAGCAGAGAAACAGTTTCAATGCAATGGTGTAGGGATGCTGGAAGACTGTGAATTACTTCTAAGGTGTATGTACAAGGTAACTAAAAAAACAAACATTTTTTGGCACTTTTTATGCTTGCTATACTGTGTTACACTAAGATTAGGGATGTGAAGATTGAAAATTAACAAAAACTGGAATTTCTTCTTCACAAATCTACCACAAATTAGGTATGGAGACTTGGAGAGTAGCTTGTAATTCCAACTATGCTAATACTAATACTGTTGAAATATTGTTATATGCCTTTTAGGAAATGTTATATGCTTCATGTAGAATGTATTTTTGCTCTCTGTGATTTATCCTGTATCATGAACTGAACAGACTTTAGTACTGCTAAGTAAGAATGGAAAAGGGTTCTTAACTTGTGAACTCTGGCATTGGGTAGTGTTGGGAATCTTGAGATCAAAATGTCCTGTTGACTAGTGCAGCACGGACAGAATGTATGCTTTAGGTGTGAAAATAGCTCCATTTATTGGCACTGGTAACTAACAACCTGGGAACTGTCCAGTACATGAAAGACATCTTGGGTTCCTTGATAATCAAAAATATTCCTATGTCACAAAACCAAAACAAAAATGTGTGCTTTTCATTGAAAAATAAAACTAGCAGTTCTTTGAAAACAGTTTACCTTGTGATATCCTTTCACAGGTGGTGAAATAATAGGCTAACTCAGAATAAAGAAAAAGAAGCAGGCCTGTTGTACTAGACAAAGGTGAAAATAAAGGGATGACCTTGGCATAGGAGAATTAGAAGATGTAATGAGAAAGATTACTACACAAGTGAGAAAGGGAAGGTGGCAGTCTTTTATGTGAGAACATCTGCTTCTTGGGAGAAACACTTAGGGCACCTTTTTGATGCTGGCACAACTGTAAGGAAAAGCAAAGTCTCTATCTGTTAGGATTTTACAAAGGTGGTATCTTCTAGTTGTTTTCTCTAAGCGCTCTTCTTCAGTCAAGTGCTCATCTTCATATTCCAAGAAGTCTTCTCTACTCACCAACCCCATGACATAATACAGTTCTGCTGTTGGAGGGTTCTCACTCAAAACCTCTTTACATCCCTCTGGAAACCACTGGTTCAGGAAGAGAACTGCAAAATTCAGCATCAGGACTGAACTTCTGCTTCTTAGACTTGCATGCTTGCCCCTGTCACTTTTTTCAATCCCAATATCTATCTGCAGGCTTCACACTCCCTACCTGTCCAAACCTTTGCTGACACTCAGATCACTGGTTGTCCTTCCAGAACTTCAATGTCTCCTTGCCTTTGACAAATGCATATTTTTTGCAAAATGAGAAGTTTTAGCCTGGTTATAAACAGTAGCAAAGTTTCTAATTTCTACATTTCAAAGCAGGGCTAAATATTGAAGACAGAGGGTGATAATCCTGCCCTTGAAGCACTACAGATTTTTGTGGGACTTCCTGATTGACTGCCAAGTTTCCATGCTCCTAGAATTTCAATTGTGTTTAAGATTGTGCTCTACTTTGAAAGACTTGGTGCCTCACTCCCTACAAAGCCTGAGCAGAATCCGTGAAAGATGCATATCTTTCCCTTAGTGACTTGGAAAGCCCAATTCAACAAACTGCACAGGTAAGACAGGCTGCCAGGAGGGATTCTGGGCTCCACTTGTGCTACTTCCTTTTCAGAGGTACTCAGTGATTTTTTTCTAAGTCTGAAAGACTCAAGCCATCTCTCAGGAGAAACACTTGAGATCTAAGACACGCTCTTCAGCAGTGGTGAGAAACAACAGTTGTCCTTCCTACTGGACCACTGCAAGAGTACAAGTCTTACAGTCAGGGAGAACACGGGGAGACACAGCACAGGAAAAAGTGTTTACTGGAAACTTCCACAGGGAATGATGGGAGTGAGGAGCTCTGTTACCTGCTATATTCGCAGATGGACTAACACACAGGGGCCATTCTGGGCTGCAGATACAACACCTACCTGTGTGCAGGACTTGTGAATATCTTCCCAAAAAACCCTACGTACACAAGCATAAACTAAGACCAAGGAAGAAAACTTCTGTTCCTAATGCACACACTGAATCCTCCTATTCTTCTGCTCACATGCATTTTCCAGAGGCTGAACTCTCCTTCCCTTTTCTCCTTCCCCACAATGGTAAATTCCTATCTTCCTGTGTCTGAGATAACAGATGCAACGGTGATATGGATTCCAAATACACTCAGCTCCGCAACACTCTGACCAAGGCAGAAATTTAAGAGCTATTACAGTTTTTGATGGGATTTTTATGATTTGTCTTTCCTCACAGACCAATTGCTCCTGCTCTAGGCATCTGTATTTGGTTATTTCCACAGGGCATATTGGTATGAGTGAATTTTAACTGAGTTAAAATGGGACTTGAAAAGCAATTAATTCCAACATTGTCTCCTCAATGTCTGATAGGTATTTCCCTAGAACTAGAAATGCTATTTTGTATATGAATCCTTTTGGAAGAGGGTATTAACTGGTATTACCTGAACTCACTGTTTTAGATGTCACTACCTGTCAACTGATGCAGTGCACAGGTGGGTTCAGGATGCAAAAACTCCCAAGTTACGCATAAGAAACATTAGTAAAATAGTGGCAGCTTTCATTTGGACCTCTCAGTAAGTCAGGCTTGTATCAATCTTCATGGGACCTGTATTAAAGGACTAAAAGAGTAAGCCATTTTTCTAGTCCCTCAGCTTCTCAACAGAAGTTCTCTCTTTCTTAATTTTATAAAACCCCAACATTACTCCCATTTGCTGGAATAGAACTGACTTCCAAGGAAGCAAAGACATGGCCAGTTTGCAGTTAGACTACGATAAATATCAAAGTGGTGGACCTTTTAATGAATCACATTTTCCCAGACTTCGACCTGAGGTGTTTGCTTACCTAAGAGCAACCAATTCCAGTAACCAGTGAATTCGAACTTGTTCAATGCCACCATGTGGAACAGAAGAAATGTAGGCAAGATTCAGCTCTTGGTCTTTACTCAGGTCATACAGGTCAGCACGGCTGTGAGGTAAAGAAGGGCTTCAGGAAAAAAGGGACAGAAAATAAACAACACATTGCAACATAGTAACAGCCCCACCAAGTATGCAAACATGCCTACGCTAAGTCCCTATTCCACCTGCAAGATCCCACTCGGCATGAGGAGCACCATCTAACATAAGATGAAAGCAAAATGGAGTTGCAGGTCATTTGAAGCTAACTGGTTTTACATGGAGTTTAGCAAAGTGAAACACAATTGAGTGCATCCTTTTGCCATGCTCGAAGAAAAGCATTACAAGCAGCCACTGCTGCACAGTGAGCAATCTCAGGCAGCAAGGGCCTGAGGAAACCATTCAGTGGCAGTCGCCTTGTCTCTGAGTAACTAATGATAAGGGTGTCTTTTAGGCCTTGGAATGGAAGTCAGACTTGCTGACACCTGTAGTAAGAAAAACATGGGCTTGACCTTCCTGCTCAAGTTCCTGAAATTCCATGTGCTCTGCAGTTGAAGCCACACACGTTAGAAGCAGAATTACATGCTCAGAGCTCTCACATACTTCAGCCATGGTCAAATCACAATTAAGCGTAATGACACACAAGAGTATGTGGCTTGAGGTTTCTATGGTTGATGCTGCAAGCAGCTCAACAGGCTCACGACTATACAACAACAATCATGCTAATGTGACTGGTGTCTACTTATTCCATTGAAATCAACATTACACTGCAGCAAATTTCTGTTGTCCCTACCTCCACAGATAAATAGTTGCAAGATGGAGTGCTCAACCCTACCCTTCACAAGTCAGAAACTCAGCATGCTGCACGGCTCACTGGGTTTGGGTGTCCTTGGGATTTTCATTAAGCCTCCTGGTAATGTGCACCTTCTGAATGAAAAAGCATCTGTATTACAACAATGATAAAACAACCCTGTCCCTAAGGCTTGATAAAATACATATTTTCATACTGCAGCAAGAGATGACTTGTGCTCTAACTATACACAGTATATTAACTGTTTAAGCCAAAAACCAATCTAGTTTTACCTGTTTTACCTGTTGTGGTCTGCCTCCTATGATGTGTGGACTAGACTTGTGCTGACTATAACTACGCTGGGAAGAGTCACACTGTCATACTTTCCTACTCTGTACCCCTCCACATATTCATCCCACCATCAGAGACTGAAAGTGTATAGGACCACCTGCAACTGTATAACCAGTCTGTGCATAAAGGGAGAAAAACCTGACCCAAATGGACAAGAACTTGACACAACTGAGATACTGCCTATCTATTACCACGCTTCCTGCATCCTTATCTGAAAGTGCAAGTCTTGACACAGAACACATCCACGCACAGTGTTTAATACAAATCAGCCAGTATACATGAGCCCCTCTCTGCAATTTCATCAGCACCACAACGCACTTAAAAAACCATCTCAACAAGATTGCTTCAAATTACACCAGTGAGACTGAGTACTTACCAGTGCTACTCTTACTAAAAATACATCAGCCAGTTGAGTCTTTTTAATTGTTCCCATGGATAAGGACAATGTTAACTATCAGATCCTGAAGGAGTGCTTTACCACTACCCTGAAATTCAAACCGGCTTCAGTTCCATAGTGGGAAAGGTGGAAAATCAAGCCATAAAGCATTCACATATTTTGCTTAGTCTCCACCAAATAAATGCTCTGAAATTCATACTCTGCTAGAGAGAAATCTAGCAGAAACCATGATGAACTATAAAATAAAGCTGACAGGACAGTGGGTTTTGTTAGTGGTGGTATCACTATATGTCCTTTCCTGTTCTGAGGGCCCATCCAAGAAAACTGCAAGCCTTGCTCCCAGCCTTTGTCAGCTGATCTGCAGCAGATCTAACCTGCCTAACTGCCTGAAACCATGATACAGAAAAGAGATCTTAACAGCTGGAACTCAGTTGTGCCGCTGTGTGAGCTTTCAAGGGAGCTTGAGAAATACCACTATTGGCCAAGTGTAATAACAAATTAATAGCTCCAAACCCATGGAGAGCCTCTGCTGCTGCTCCTCTACCTTTCCCTCACATGTCTTTAATGTCTGCAGCTTTCCAAAGTTTTTCACACAATTAAAATCATGGGTGTTTCACAAGATGCAGTATAATTGGGCTAAACATACTATTTTTAGGTCATATTTTCGTTAATGTTTCCTGCATTGTGTGCAAAAATTAAAACAAAAGAAATGAAATGAAACAACAAAAGAAAAAAAAAATCCAGAAAGCCCAAACATTTCTCTTCATCAGAATGTATTTTAGGTTCTATTCTCTTTTTCCAACAACATGGAAAACTAAAGAAAAATTTTGCAACGTTTGACTTAAGAGTACCTTTATCTATTATACAAAAAAAAAAAAAAAAGTACACTAATTCCTTTTTCCAAAGCACATGCTGCTGATTCCATCTCTATTATAACTCTTTTCCACACGTGTTACTTAATCCACTGTTTGCCTAAATGGAGGAGGTAATAATCAGCCACAATCAAAAGATATAAGCACGGCAGTGGAATATACCATCTCTTGCTTTCAAGTCTACTAGAAGCCTCACAAAACTTGAAGGCTACTCCAATCCCAGTTACCTCAGCAAGACTGGTCTTTCTCCAAGAATCAAAGTACTACCGGGATATGGAGCAGTGGAGCTGGGATTGTTTTCATGGACCCAGCCATCCCCCTGATTTAAGTCAACCAGACTCCTTGGCCTCATCTGAAAGATGGTGCATGTGGAAAGTGGTAATCAAGAATAAACTCCTGCAATCATCAGTCTTTTTTCTGGTAGTCCTAGAATTATCAGAAGCTTTGCCGGGGCCTATTTAGGGGCCTGGCAATGGACACACTGAAAAGTAAAGCGAACGAGTTCATTGTAACAACATATGTGCTGTGCCGGTGAAGAGGAAGGCCTTCATGTGTTCGAGGGGGCAAGTAAGCGTCAGAGAGGTAACGTCGACTGGGCCTCCTCTTTGGCCAGTTCAACATTAATTGGCCACATCCTACATCGTGTTCTGCACTCGTGGAGCTGCTCCAGCAGCAGGCTAAGCAGCAAGGGGCAGCAAGGCCCCCGATCCAACTGCAGCAACCCCGCGAGAGCCTCGGCTCCTCCTGAAGGCAGAGTCCGCAAGCCCTGGGGATCGAGAGGGCGGGAGGCACCCGAGGGGAGAGCCGACGAGAGCCTCTGCCCAGCGGAGGGGCCCGGAGCCGGGCGGTGCGCGCTTACCAGAAGCCAGTGCTCCTCCAAAAGTGCTGCAGGGGCCGCTCGGCTCGCCGGGCATCCACGTACACCTCATACGCCCCGGAGCCCGCGGCCAGCGGCAGCACCAGCAGCCACAGCAGCGGCCCCATGGCGGCGGAAAAGTACCGGGGGCGCGGCGCCCACTGCCGACGCACCAGGGCACGCCCAGGGAGCGAGCGGCGCCCGCCCCCCGGAGCCCCGAGAGCCGGGGGACAGCACTGAGTGTCGTGCCCCTCACCCCGCTTAGCTGTCGCCGCTCTCCCGGCGCCGCCCGTGACCGGGACTCTCCTCTCCGGGGATGCCGCGGGTCGGGCGGCGGCGGCGCTGGCGGCGCTTCCCCTGCGCACCACAGGAAGGCAGCGCACACCTCCGCGCCCGAGCTCGGCGGTCCCAGATCCGCGGGGACGGGGAGGAAGGCCGGCCCACCCCGGGAAGGACGACTGTGGGCGGGGTCGAGATTGTGTCCCTTGCTCGCTTGTGAACGTGTTTATTGACCTCGAAATGGCAAAGAGGGGTGTGCGCTCGTAGCCCAGAAAGCCAAACTGCATCCTGGGCTGCATCTAAAGCAGCGTGACAATCAGGTCGACGGAGGGGAGTCAGCCCTCTCTCTTGAGAGAGAGCAGAGACCCCACCGGGAACACTGCATCCAGCTCTGGGGTCCCCAGCACTGGAAGGACATGGAACTGTTGGATCAAGTCCAGAGGAGGGCCACAAAGTTGACGAGGGGAGTGGAGCACGTCCTCTATGAAGACGGGCCGAAAAAGTTGGGGCTATTCACTCTGGAGAAGAGAAGGTTACAAGGAGCAGCCTCCAAGTATCTGAAGGGTGCCTATAGCGAAGCTGGAGGGGGCCTCTTTGTCAGGAACTTTAGTGATAGGACAAAGAGTAATGGGTACAAACTGAAAGAGGGGAAATTTAGGTTAGATATCAGAAAGAAATTCTTTACTGTGAGGGTGGTGAGACACTGGAACAGGCTGCCAAGAGGAGCTGTGGATACCCCAGCTCTGAGGGTGTTCAGGACCAGGTTGGATGAGGCTCTGGTCTAGTGAGAGGTGTCTCTGCTCTTGTCAGACGGGATTGGGACTAGATGATCTTTGAAGTCCCTTTCAATGCTTAACATTCTGTGAATCTGTTAAGAGCTTTCAATGTGCTTTATCATTCAAAATCTGTAGCTTGATTTTCAAAACACTTTGTTACTTTCTTCCTTAGAATCCTTCTCTTTTACCTGTTGCTGTGCCTTTGTGAATCTTGTCAAGCCTTGTCAACTGAAAGTAGAATATGGAATTGAGGCTCTTCCACATCCCCAAATACCATGGTAGCATCTCGTTTTGTATTCATTAGTTCTGATTAATTAGTTGCATGGAGTATTCCAGTCTGATTTCCTAGACTTTGGATTTAGCAAGTGAAACTGTGGGCCTCTGTAACAATGTCCACACCAGGGAAACTACAGAGAGCAGCCAGGCAAAGAGCTAGACGGCAGATGATTGATGAGAGAACAAGGTGACAGCTGTGTTCTTTGGAAAACAAGAGTATCAATTCCAGCTGAGCAACCAGAGTTTGCCATTCTGAAAACTGTGGCATTTCAGCCCCCACCAAAGCTGTCCCAGAGACAGATGGGCCAAAGCTAGCAGAGGGAACACTTGTTTCCTCTAGACTCTGTTTTCTGAGAAGGCCTGAGGAAGGTGTTAAGCAGGTAGTGGAAGCAAAAACTTGACTGGGATCTCACAACCTGGGGAAAAACAGGCAGCAAATCCAGTTCTATGCTGCTAGCTGCACTCTGAGCTGGGACAACAGCTGACTTTGGGATAACTGCTACTGTCTGGACTTTAGTGAGGGCTGCTGGCATTTTGCCAGCTGGCAAAGGTGGTCTGTGGGAGAAGAACCTCACACCCACTGATGTTGACTCTTTTGTTAACTTCCCCTCCAAAGAAGGAGATTGGACAAATTGAACACCTGACTGCCAAATGTCATACAGTATGATACTGTGATTTTGGTTGTTAACACCAGTCTTTACCCCACTGTCTTTAAGTGTGTAGGGTTCGTTGTGGGGCCAGCACAAGTTACCGGCATCTCCAGCACCTAACTGCAGTGGATGTGGAAGCTATGCCTTGAGAGGAGCCAAAAGCTCAGCCCCCAACCAAAGACCTACCAGCAATTTCAGCAAAAAGTTATTTACAAGAGGGAAATCCCATGAAACCCATGATTTCTATCACAGATTGTCCCTACTGGCACCAGGAAGGCTTGAGCCTTGGAGACCATGGTGACTATCCCTGAGAGACCGCTAAAATGGAACTGTTGCGTTCAGCTTGACTGTTTTCAAAGTTCCATCTGGAAAACAAGGTGTCAAACTACGGTTGTTTTTCTTAGGAAACTTTGGCCGTCCTCAGACATAATACCAGGAACGTTACACAGAGTCCTGAAACATCACAGAGGCATGGATGCAGCTGGTGTTCTGTTGACATTTTAGAAAAGTCTCAGAGCTCAGGGAAAGTCTCTTTGAAATTTTGACAAGGACATGATCTTCAGAGCATTGCCAAGAAGGTCCTTCTCAGAGATTGGCGTAGTGGCTAAAAAACAGTTTCTCTAATTTTCTACAACTTATCACCAGGCTTGGGCAAGTGCTGCATGTAGCACACCAGCCACATCAGACCTGAAGTCAGCAAACAGAAGACAAGACAAAAACCCTGCCAGAGGAAAAACATGACAGGAGGCATCTCTGCATCACCCTCAGGTTTTTCTTCCATGTCTGAGAAAGCATCTAATAAGATTTTTGAGGGTTCTTCTGATGAACTGCAATTTCCAGCAAAAAATTATTCCACTCACCACAGCTGCTCTGGTACCTACTGCCAGAGAAAGAAAATGCAGCAGTTACCTGCTCCCTATATACCTCTGTTCCCAAAACATATCAGGGCTGTTGCAGGGAGAATAGTTGGGACCACATGGATTGTTTTCTCCCAGCCAAGGTAGTAAACTGGACCAACATGTTCCTGGCATTGTTTGCAGGTCAAACAATAGGCTACACTGATGAAATCCAGTGGTGGTCTTCTCCACAAGTCTTCCAAACCTCTTCTTCCAGGGGCAGGGCAAACACTACGGTTACAACAGACAACCTCCAGCAAACAGTTTGCCAAGTGTAAAGGTTTGATTCAGAGCTGAGCACCTGTGTCCAGCTTGCTTTGATCATAGTTCTAGAGAAGGTCAGGCAAGGCCATCATAAAGAGGAGCCAAGAGAAAGTTCCCCTGTTGCCTTTGACATTCTGCTCATCCAAGGGCTGAGAAGTGTCCAACAGGAGTTTTTCTGTGGAGGCTTTTACCAGGGAGGTTTCCCACAGTTGACACTCCTGCCCAAAGTACGCTGCAGATTTTATAGCAGCCTCCTCCTGTCTCCCTGCAAAGACTGAGAGCTTTTCCTGTCCTGAGGCACTCTTGAGAAAGTACACAGGTGTAGACATAGCTGATGTGCT
>VYZS01086168.1:0-22279 GCA_013400695.1 Neodrepanis coruscans | reverse complement strand
TCTCAAGCCAAAGGATGCAGTGGAGAGACAAGAACTGAAAGGTAAACACTGCAACACTGTGCAAAAGCTCAGTAACAAGGGAGTTTCAACCAGAAAAGTAAATCAGCACCTATATTTAAGTAGCTGGTTTTGCATTTCTGTGGTTCTGCTGGTATCTCTCCCTGTCCATGAACTCACTGGCTGGCTAAGGCTGCAGAGGTACATGGCACTGGACAACAACTTTATCACCTGTTTGGAAAACTGTGCTGAATCAAACACACTGCCAGAAAACAAGAAAAGGTTTCATTTTAGCAGTGGTGACTTAAAAAAACCAAAATCGAGTAAAATCCCTGGAGCCATGCTTGTTCCTACTCTTACATTAACAGAGCACCTTGGAGGGAAATTCTTCCACAACCTTGGAAAAATATGTCTTACAACATCAAATATTAGTTTAGTAAATGGAAGAATTTGCACCTCCACAGTGACATTCACAAAAAAACAAGTACTTTTGAGTCTATTCTCTGTTCAGGGGAATGGTCAGAACGACTCAATATCACTAAAAACACAGCATTTGCTACAAGAAGTATTACCTGTTATTTCTGGGTTCCAAAATGGGTTTGCTGTGTTTTTGAGCTGTTATTCCAGAAGAGGGTGATGGGTTTTTCTTTTTCCTTAAGATTCTCATTTACCAAGGGAGCCATAAACCCGTATTTTGCAACGCTGACTTTTTTCCCCCCTTCAGAAATTCTCGTAACATAAATAGACATTAAATACTTTAAGGCAGATCACTTTATTTAAAATGTCTATAAATATAAAATGCATTAATAAGACCTCTTAATGCTTGTTTTGTGGTTTGACAGTAAACGTAATGGCTTACAGAGAGGAGTAAAGTTAATATAGCCCTGACCAGTAATGTTCTGTTTGCTTAAATACAAGCAGCCAAGCCAAAATTAACATTCTGGTTTCTTTTAGAGGCAGCCCGCCATCCTGCAGTGTAGCTGAATAAGCACTGCCTAAGATCATGGGGCAAATCCTGTCCCCCAGTCACAGGAGGCTGACAGGGAGGCAAAGGCAGGAAACAAGGATCCCAAGTAGTCAAGAGTTTGGCTAAGACCTGCCTAAACCACATAAATAACGTTTTTCTGAATTATTCCTCAGCTTCTTTTACTGGGATGAAGGGCAGCTTTCATTCTGGCAAATGGAACATTAAAGTCTCCTTTGATTTCCCAGAATTTCACCCTGTTTTATGCTCTCAGGATAAAGGATTTATGCAACAATGCCCATCTATGTGTTTGCCTGTTGTCATTCCTCAGTATCTTTTGGTCTTCCCAGTTTCCTCAGGAAGGCAGAGGCCTGAAAAATGATGTTCCTACAAGTGTGGGAACGTAGGTGACAAAGGAGAGAGACTCTTCCCTTGCCCCTCTGAAGACTGAAAAGCTGAAATATAAATTCAAATCCTATCAGACATCAGAAAAAACTCATGCAAGGGAGCCTCAAGGAGCAATGACTTAACAGTGGGAATCATTTCAGCTGGACTTTGCACCTCAGGAGATGTCACAGAAAACGTGTTCCTCATCCAAGAGTCCTCTTCCACATGCACTCTCCAATGTCCAATAAAGCAGTGAGCTCACACTGCAGCATCAGAACCCAGCTTAAAAGTCCATCAGCCAAATCCATTGGAAACTAAGCTTCAATATTTGTTTAATCAATGGGTTAGAGAACCCAGCCCAACTATCAGCACCTCCCCACACGTACATATTCACACCTGGCAAGATGATGGGAATTTAAAGTTGGAAGATCATGGGTTTGAGAAGAATAAGGCTCTTGTGCCCCCAGCAAACTCATCCTTAAACACAAAAAGTCAGTAAGCAGACCTTGCAAATGATGGATTTATGGATTTACTGCAAGAAGACATTTCCTACAAACCAAACCAAGTAACTGCAGAGCCACAATGAAGTCCCATTAAGTGACTATTGTCACAGCACAGTGGAAGGCAAATAAAAGGGAGAGGAAGGGACACAGAAAAGCAGCTTGTTAATGGAAAAGACTAGTTAAACAAACTCCCTGCTTAATCAGCAAAGCATTTCACTGCAGGAGAGCTCCCTCACACCAGTGCTTGATAAAGGAATACAAGGCCTCTTAAAAAGCTGTTGTTCCATAGCTGGTTTATGCTGAGCATCCATCACTCAACTCTTCACTGGGAAGCATGACCAGGCAATTACTGTCAAGAACTCTTATTTTTTCCCAAGCCAATTTGCTGCTCCCAAACAACAGAGACACAGTGAGGATAATGAACTGTTCCTGGATATTACAATAGCACAGGCAGAGGAATACAAGCTTCCTCCAAGACTTCCTTGTGCAAATGCCTCTGGAAGGACCCCTGCCGTCTCTGAGCAGAGTTTTCCATGTCCACATCCAATTTAGCCATTATCACTTTATTGGCACTGCCAACAACTGAGTGAGTGAATGAGTATTCACTGTGAGAGGCTTTGTGTTCCCTTATCAGCTGAGACAGAAGGACAGCTAACAAATTAGCACCCACACTTCACTTGCAATTTCCACTGGTTCTCCTCACTCCTGACAGAGTCCCTGCAGAATTTCTAGAATGTTTCTAAAGCACAGCTATTCACAGGTATGATCAGCACCACTTCATGTAGCCCCAGAGGTTCTGGGGTAAAAAGAATGGGATCAGCTGGTAGTCTGGTGGTAAGTTTTCTACATCAAAGGAAGCAGCCACTTTCATTACATAAAAATCAGAGATAAAAAGCATTTCCAGGTTTTCTGCTGGAAATCAGTGACTGCTGGTTTCAGTAACACTTTGACTGCCTATGACAATGACCCACAGAGAAATATCTCTTATGAAACAAGTGTGCCATGGAAATCTTTAGGAATCCAAGACACATCATGTCAGACAAGACCATCTATCTACTCCGGGTTACTCTCTTCCAAGGTAAACCACAGCAGCACCAAAAACATGGTAGAAAACACCACTCCTGCACAACTATTTTATAACTGAAAACCTGCAATTTCAGTTTAAAAAATGGGGTTTATTGTGATGCCCCTTAGGCAAACACCAGGAATCACACAGATGGGGAAGAAGAGACACATAACACAAGAAAAGCAAAATCTTTCCTTACATCTCAAGGTGAAAACAGTTCTTCATTTCAGCTGTCAAGTAACCCAGCCTTAACCTACCCTGGGTATGATCTGTTTACACTTGCTGCTTCTTTTGAGGGTGAAGTGCCTACTCACCATGTTCATAACTGTGAGGATGAATCTCTGGGCAGCCTCTGCACCGTGGTACTGGACCATGTCAGCATCTGCCACCACCAGAGTCTCCACTGTGTACTCGTTCGTCAGGCGAATCGCGTTCCTCCTCTCCCTCCAGTCACTGGTTGACTTCATTTTCTTTTGCCTCTTCTTTTCTGAAAGTCAAAAGACTTCTTAAGGCTGGCAGATCATCATAAAAGATTTATAACCTTTTCAACAAACATCCTCTTGCATATTCAGATTGCATTAAGCTTTAATTAAAAGTGTTCTTTGTTGGTTAAAGGAAGCAACCAAGAGGTTTCATTGAAAGTACATCTGCACCTCTGTGTGCAGATCCATGTGAGATCACCAGATTACAGGCAAATAGGAAAGAGGATGGGAAAGAGAAGTTCAAAAAAACCAAAGATTAACTGTAATTCAAACCAAGAAGTGATGCTCTTGCAAACAATGTCAGAAATTGGGAATGGTGCTCATCAAAGGAGTAACATTCCACTATAATGGAACAAGTGGCAATTAAGGAAAAGTTCTGTTGAAGATAACTTCAGGGTAGGAAACTCTGCTTTGGGATGTAATGTACACTTGAGACTCTGCAGTTCTCCATAGACAAAAAAGTTAAAAGATATTCCTGGAGTCAGTATTTCCATCAGATGCCTTGTTACTTGTTACCAGCATTACCAGAGCAGTGGAACACAGTGTAAAATAGTCTCAACATTTTTAAATGAAATTGGATTGTTTTGGAACACTCGTTATTGGCCAACTGCAGAAGTCTCTGGCTGAGACCCAGAAGTGCAGAAGGTCAGGTTAGATAAGACCTTCTCAAGCTCTCTTTGCTCATTTATTGCTGTTGGCCTGAGCAGCAGCAGCAGCAGCAGCTGCAGTCACTGGCCACCTATGAGCAGAGCTCACGTCCCTCTTTGTTGGGGTATGTGACCCAAAAACAGGGGACTCCCTACACCAGCTGATTTATGAAGCTCAGTTACAAGAACCTGTGACAAGGATCCATTTTAAGGACTAGAAAGTGAAGCAGTGCTCAGCCACCATTAACACAAACATTAAACCAAAGTTAAACCTCCCTTCCTCCAAACTAAGGGACTGATGTATAATTTGTCTTCTAAGTTGAAAGGTGAAATGTGTTTCACAGCTCAAAGGCAGATGTGCAAAGCAGCTGATGCATGAACAAGGGAGAATTTAAGTTCAGATATGAAACTGAACCTGCTCACTTCGTTGCAGTCACAAAAAATGTGTTCATGTTTTCAACTGCAAAATGAAAGAAAAGCAAATGAAGTCATTAAATTTATTTTTGCAATAAGAAGCTGCCAAGATTCATTGACATTATCTCTGCTTACTGCTCAGCCTGTGATGTGCTGTGGATAAGATACACTGATATTAGTGCTGATTCTTCCCTACAAAAAAGGGAACAGAACACACAACTCCTGAAACAGCATGAACACAACATTCACTCAATGCAAAGCTGACCTGGGATAGACTGTAATGGATGGTCAGACACCTCTTATGTCACACAACATGTGCTGCCCATTTCCCAGAGCAGAGAATCACTTTTTCATTTTCTCTAGATTTAACTTGAGACCCTCTCTGAGCAAAGCACCATTTTGCAGCAGGCAGAATTGAGTTAGTGGTCACTGATCCTGATTTTCCACAGCCTGTTTACCAGCTCCCTTACATAACTCAGCCTGAATTTCCCTTCTTTCCCAGATCATCAGTTTTCCCTGACTGACCCCCTGTATTCAGGGTGACAAACTCCATCAGCTGCAAAACCCCTAAAACCCTGCCTTTACTCATTCATACATTTCTGTCCTGTCAAGATGCACATTTGCACATGTCCATCCCATCTCCCCATCCCAAGTTTTCCAGCAGTCATCCAGTAGAGCTCTGCACGTGCTTTTCTGCCCAAGGCATCAACTGTCAACACTTGGTACATATTTTAAACTGAGAAAACAACCATGAAATTTGATTTGATTTTTTTTTTTGTAAGGGAGTTTGGAAATATCCCCCTGGGTCTAAAGAGACAGACAAGAGCCTATGGACAATCTAAAAAAAAAAAAAAACCATGGGGTGATCATAAATAATGGAAGCTCCATGCCAGCAGCAAAGATGGAAATAACCAAGTTTCAAGGGCTGTTTTCAAAGGGACTGCAGGACAACTCCAGGAAAGTGCACAATCATGACAAAGCTGCCCCAGAGCAGGGGATTTCTATGCTTCTAAGTGCATTAGAAAGGCAATAAAAGAAAAAAGACTGATTATATGAGAAAGAAGGAAAGCCAAAGGCATCTCTGACTTGCCAACTATGAGATGGAGCTGACTTGATAAACTTGTGTGGAAAAGCTCCCCTGTTTGTGTGTTTACTTATTTAATTCCATTTATCACCCATCCTTCCCTCTGCACAGCAGCACACCTTTATCTACAGGTCTTCAAGGTTATCATTTCAGTTCATGGGGGGAAAACAGAGAAAAAGGAATAGAAGGCAAATTACTCCATAAAAACATTGACCTTCTGGGTTTCACTGCTAGAAGTTAGCACCTTCCTGGAAACAGCACCACTTCCCCACTAAATTCTTATTTTGGCAATTCCCTAATAAATTGAAAGTCTTCAGCTGGTGTAAATCTCCTACCTATAGAAAAGTTGCTCTTATTGGGAGTTAAACCTAAACTCAAGTTGGTCTGGGCCTGGCACTGAATGAGCTGTGTAAAAAGGTTTAAGTGGAAGAAAAAAAATCAGAGTACTCTGGGTTTTCACTTAAAAATCTCCTTTTTGATGGAAAAGAGGACACTTGTGTCAGAGAAGGAATGCACAGTGCTAGACTGTAGCTCAGGCTCCAGGGAGAAGAGGTCATGCCATGGTCATTTGCCATGGGATTGCCAGGGTGGTGCCTCCTCCAGAGGCAGCTGCAGGAATTGGCACAGCTTTGCCAACCCCACTCAGCACCTCCTCGCAGAAAGCAGCTGCACAAAACTCTGCAAGGTGTGATTTCTGGAGAGCAGCAGCCTAAAGGGACTCCTGGCAAACTGCTGGGTAGTCTTGGTTCACACAAAGCCCCTGGCCCTCACTGCTCCATGAGTTTCACTTGAAGCTGTGGATTGGCTGCTTTCCACGGAGTGATGGGGATTAGAGGTTGTGTGTGGAAAAGCACCACCCCACAGGCTGCAGAAACACAGCCAAAGTGACCTAACACAGAGAATGTGGGCTCCCACCTCTGGCCCTCCCACTGACCAAGGGCAGAGCTCACCTGCACTGGAAACAGGCACCAGGGACTCAAGGGAGCCCACAAAGAGCTCAGGTGGTCACTGATGTACTTCCAGAACAGGGAAGGCACAGCAACACCAACTATTTAAACAGAAGAGTGTGTGTCCCCTTTCCTTTTCAAGCTTGTAGGTCCTCCACAGGGTAACTTTTCTTTATCCTTTCTGTCCTTGCAAAGGGCACTTTCAGAGTGGTCTCTCTTTGCATCTTCCTGCCCACCAAATATGCAAACAATTTTGCAGTATAATCAAGAACATGGAGAAAACAAGCCATTTTCATCAAAGCAAGGATGAACCATCACAAATGAAGAAAAGACACATATCCTGTATCACAGACATTTGAAGAGGAGAAAATGATCCAAAACCAACAGTAAAAACCCTCATTAAATGCATCTGCAAATCATACCTGAGGTGAGTCAACTTTATGGAGGTATCCCAAAAAAAACCCCCATCTCCAGAGCCTCCCTTCAGAAACAAGTCAGCACAGAGAAGTCTCACTCCTGCCCTGCAAGATTTATGGACTATGGGCAGAGAATCCCTCCCTGAGTACATGAAACCCCAAACTAAAATAAACATCAGCCATTAAAACAAGGATTAAATGCTTGGTGGATTCTTTACTTGAACAAACTGATGTTACAAATTTTGTGGTGCAGATGTTAAGTGTTAGTGTGAAGGCATAAGAAACCATAAACCATGGGCAGGAGCCTGTCAGAGGAGTTTACATTGAGGGGAGCACACAGATTCAAACTGAACACTATTTTAGGAGTCAGGTGTTCCCTGCTAAAGAGGTCAGAGAATTTCATGTGAAATATGAGCT
The DNA here is from genome assembly GCA_013400695.1 of Neodrepanis coruscans. NCBI lineage: Eukaryota > Metazoa > Chordata > Aves > Passeriformes > Philepittidae > Neodrepanis > Neodrepanis coruscans. The sequence continues at coordinate 14,955 of VYZS01086168.1, read as the reverse complement.
GAAACAGTCAATCTACAGCACAGCACATACAGGCTGCAGGTGACTGGGCACAAGGGACATTCCTCTTCTGCCAGTCCCTTTGACAGGGTGTTACACAGTCTATCTGACCAAAAATTCCACAAAATTCAGGGCTGTTAAGGGAAGGGAGAAGGGCAATACAGATCCTCAGTATAAAATGGCAGTAACACTGCACAAGCTGATTTGCTGGTTTTGTCTTACAGGGTCTCACCTTCCCTTGGCTCATCACCTGCAAAGCAACAGGATCACATCACATTCTGCAGCCCAGCAGCCTTCAAAATCTTCCTCAGAATGGCAAGAACCATTGGCCCTACTGTGATCAGAAGCACAACAGAGCTCTTCTGAGCAGAAAACTCCTTACATTCAGTGCTTTTTATGGCAACTCCACAGATGTACAATTCCAAAGCAACCGCCCCAAATGACCTTTTCCTATTACACACCAAAAGCACTGTCTAGCACTGTCTGACTTTTGGCAGATTCTTGCTGTAACTGCAAAGTTCCTTTCCTGTTCCTCCTACCTCCCTTCCAACAGTTATTTCCCAGACTCATCTGAAAAGCAACCTCTTCTCCTACAGCCTTCCACTTCTCTTTCTCCCTCATCTTTCCCTTTGTAATTTTAGCAAACTCATTCTACTTAAACCTACTGACAGTTTCTGGAGGCAGTTCAACAAAAGCCACAAATAAAATTGCAGAGTCCTTTCTGCAAGGCCAGATTTCTCTCTACAAGCTCTTTTCTACTGCTGCCTTAAAAATCTTCCCCAGCTCTTCCTCAGCAGCCCTTACTTCCTTTTCTCCTCATTTCCATGACTCCTTTAACATCTCTACATACCCTCCATGGAGGGCTAAGCTCTGTTTTATTGTGTGTTTTAAAAAAAGGAGAGAGAATGCAAGTGGGGCAAACAGCTAAAATTAGTTCTCCACAAGCCCCAGGAGTTTCTAGAGAAACTTTCACTGTTACTCACATTAGGCAGGTTTTATTAGTTTCACCTAGAAGTAAAAATCATCACCTCTCCAAAGGAAAACAAAGGAAGAAGGAGATCCTGAACACAAACCAAGCCTAGAAATTAAAGAAAGGAAGTTCTTGAGGTATATGTTTACTACTTAACCTAAAACCATATGTCAAATTTGCTGAATTACCAGAGGGACAGGATGCCACAAAATCTCCCTGATACCAGCAGCAGGACAGAAACACCTCTAAAAGGCCATCAATTCCAGACATGGAAACACACAGCCCCCTTCTCCCCTCCTCGAGAAAGCAGCACAAGAATTGTCCCTGTGCCCTCACTTATTATAGCTCCACCAAAAGCTTGGAATTTCAGATCTCCCACAGTTTGGTGATGCCCATGGGAAGCCTGAAGTTCAGGAATTACAAGTGGTTGCTCATTGAAATCACAGCTGATGACAGACTGAGACCTGTCCTCTCACTTTTAATGCCCTGTCCTACAAAGCTACACCTCCAATTTCCCTCTGACTGCAATGGCAGATAAATCAGGAGAAAATATTGCAGAGCAGAATGATCCATCAGTCCCTAATTCACCTTCCAAAAACGGCTTTGTTTTGCTTTGGGGTTTTTTTTGTTTGTGGTTTTTTGTTTTTTTCCCAAACAGCCACTTTCATACCAAATCACAAGTTCATGACTATTTCTCTGGCACAGCAGCAAACAAGAATTTGAGACAGAAGTCATGAACTCAGTGCTGCATCTTAAAACACCATGGAGGTTTTACTGCAAGGATTGTTATGCAAGTCAGTCTGTGGCTTGGACACATCAGTTTAAACTTTATTTTTCTGCAAAACACACTCAGTCATCAACACAACACACCAGGACTTTGTCTTTAATGACAGGTCTGTGAGACAGGACAGGATAAGCACCATGATCTCTACTGGCCATGGGTGTAATCTGTCATGAGGATTGCAAATATTCCCACCTCCTGAATTCTGTGCACCCATCTCCTTATAAAAGGACACCTAGAAACAAGGGCTCACACATGGCAGATAAATAATTCAGTGGTACAGAAGAAGCACCCTGAGCATGGCTTGAGCTGTGGATAATGGTAATATGGAAGAAACAAAGGCAGTTCAGAGGTGAGCAACGTACTTGAGTCTCCTTGGAGTCACTTGTCTGCTTTTCCAGCCAGAATGACTCCTGAAATGTCCATCCTCAGACAACAATAGTGTACACTGGACAATGGAGCTCATTACTACCTGCCAGGTTAGATTTCTTTAGTTTCCAATGGAAACCAGCACTAAGTTTTATTAGGAACCAAGGAAAGGAGCAGTACAGCTGCTCTGGGAGGGAAAGAAATCCCTTGACTGTGTGCATTTACACATCCTCTCCTTGTGTCTCTTTGCACCTTGACAGAAGAGGAAGAAGAACCTGGACTCCCTCCTGCTCCACATTATCCACACTGAGGGCTCCATCCAGAACAAACCCAGACCTGCAATAAAACTTCACTTACCACATGTGATGGAAAAGGACACTTCTGACTGTCAGACAGCTCCAAAAGGCTGCTGCTTATCAGCCATAAGGAAACAATCACACACTCACAGGGAAAACCCAGACTCCCCATTCAGAACACCAGGGCCCTGGAAAAACCAAGGGATTTATCCACACAAGTGAGACACACTCCCCTGGGTGAAGTGCAGAATCCCTGACACAGGGAATCCTCCTGTGCTTGCAAACACTTAATCACATCACATCTTCTGCAGAGCCCATTGTTGAAATGCTGCTTTAATTCCTCAACAGCTGCTTCCTAATATGGACTAATACAGGTTGCATTACATCCCTCTATTTTTAGTGCACATGTTTTTGGCCATAACAACTGGTATTTCAGGCCAAGTCAAACCTGCAGAGAAAACACAGCTAAGAGACAATGATTAAAGATGGGGAAATGCAATGTAGCAGGAACATGTGTTTAGGATTTATACCTGTTCAGGGAAAGAGTCTCCTACATTTGATACCTGCACACCAGCACTTATTTAAATTATTGCCAGCTTTGATAAACTGTTAAAACAGGTTGAGAAGCAACTACACAGAGAAGCAACACATTATTTTGTGAATTAAAATACTGATCTTCCTGTTATTTCACTGTTTGTGCAGCACATTTGCATTAAAGGGAAACTGGCTCATTTAAATTGACAAAAGGGTTTAAAGCAAACCCACATTTAAGAGTAATTTATGAGGTCTACACCATAAACATGAAATAACAACCTTCCCTCCAAAGACAAGCTGCTCTCTCTCATGCTCCTGGACTGTATTTTATATCAAACCCCTTCTATGTAAGGAGACTTTAATACATCACTGGAGACCTTTAGAAAAGTTATAACAGAACTTACTTTTCCCAAAGAAAGGGAAATTTTTATGCCATGGTTAGAGGACATTGCTGTGCCTTCACAACATGGTTTGATTCTCTCTTTAACATTGGTATTTTCTCAAAATCAAGAAAAGATTAAATTTTTTTCCTATCTTTGATGGCAGAGAAAACATGGAAAATATGTGTCCAAACCTCAGCAAATAGTTAAACTACTGTTGCTCCATGACAGTTACCATAACTATATACAGTTATTTTCTGCAGCTGAGGCTGTGGTGGATATAGACACATATTTAATAACAGCTTTATTATTTATGCTACAGACAGACAGGACAATGAAAGAAGCCTTATCTCAGTGGTTTTCTACCCCCATCCTTATTTACAAGGGTTTGAGCACTGCAAAAAATCAGGAGTGATGCATTAAAAGAGATTTTTCTCTCCTGTCTGGCCCATCTGTAGAGAAACCCTTACTCATATGTATTAGAACCTACAAACAAAACTCTCTCTGACTCCACTCTCTCCACAGAAAGAAGACTTCCCCAGGACCTTAGACAAGAAAGTTGCCAAATTTGGTCTTAAAATGCAAGCAGGGTGTGATAGCAGGTTTGTACCCCAGATGCAGCCCAGTGTCTGGAGACAAGAGGTGTCTCACATCACTGGTGTGGAGCTATTTCCCATGTTCCTCACGTCTCCAAACTTCAGAGCAACTGAAACCCAACCTTCCCTTCCTTCCCCCTCACTGCATCTGCACCTGGAAACCTTTTAATAGGTTTTCTGTTTGCCTCACAGGGGCTCATGTTCATGCCTGAGCAGAAATGTGCATTGTGACTTGAACTCCTTCTCCTGCTGGATGACAGGTGATAAAAATAATATTCACATATCATATGACTAACAATAGCACCTGGCTCATGGTGATGGGATCCCTCCTTCACTGCTGGAACACTTCAGAATTTAAACAAAGGAATTAAAACATCAGCCCTGGGATTTTTAACCCATTAGTTGATGATTTCAGATTCAAATCTCAAGGACCCAGTCATGCAAAACCTTAACTTCTTTCCCCATTCTTGACTACAGCCAGATTAATCCTCTTACAGAGATTATTCCAGGAGAAATTTGGCTCCCACAAAGTCCTCTTGCAGCTCTAAAAGTAATTTTGAGAGCTGTAGGACACGTTACACCACTTAAAATGAAGTTTCAGAGACTTCTACCACCACTTATCAAACCAGCCTCCCAGAACTGCCCTGCTCCTCAGCTCTCCTTCCCTCTGCCATGACTGGGGTTGGCAGGAAAGTGCCACATTTCTGGGTGGAACACAAGGACAGTGTCCCCTCAGAAGCACTTCTTGATTAAGTTTATTTTTCTTTGAGTGCTTTCCTCCTCCTCCAAATGCTCACACAAGTCATTACATCCCCAAGCATCTTTGTTTTACAAGTAATTAAGTTCATATATCACAGGAAATTTGCAATTGTGCAATTTAGCCCTCTTTAAATTTTTATGACATGATCAGTAATTAACATTAAAAATTCAGCATCTGATTGTTTGTATTTCATTTGACTTCCAAATAACCCCAGATTATTCCAGTCAGCAAAGAATTACAAAGTTTTAAGAAGAAAATACCTATAGAGGTGATTTGTGTGTGTTCAGAAAACAGAAGAACAGAAGCAAATGACTGGAAAATACCCAAGTGTGGCAGTTCTGTGGCTTTGAAAAATACTCAGACATGTATTTTTCTATGTCATTCCACAATACAGCACTTGTATCTAAAATGTCCAGAATAGGAATATTCCCCATGTATTTAAAACCTCCATCCTTTCCTGCCAAGCTTTAGCCTGGGTGAGCCAAATGACAAGTGGAAAACAACCTCTAGTACAAATCTGATCAGTCCCTCTCTCTGCCCATGTCACTGAGCACCACAGTAAAGAGCCCTTTTCCCAGGAGAAACTCTGGAATCAGCACCTAGATCTTCACTTCCACACAATTTCATTAGGAAAGGGCCTTTTGTGTGTCAGACAGGATTAATTTATTTTTTTGCTGTTTCTAAACTCCTTGTGCACCAAGTTAATCCAAACCAGACAGGAGTCAATTAGGTCGTTAAGGTGCTAAGCCTATTAAGGGCCATGACTTACATTTCTTTCCCTCAACAATGGAAAACATTCAGGAGTCTGCCTTTAAGTGGCAGAGCCCCGGAGCAATTGCATTATTTTCTGACCCTGCTCCTTGTAGCAGGGGCTGTGCTCCCTTTCTGGCACAGCCAACTGCACTCCACACAAAACACGGGCACCCAAGGGACAGGAATCTGCTCCCAACTGTTCTGCAAACTCCTGTGTGACCCTGGGAAGGGAATGGCACAGTCACAGTTTTCCTCACCTACTGCTGGGAGAGGGACTAAAGCTGTCCTGTCTCACACCAGAGTGAGAAGCCCGTGCTGTCCCCAAATTCAGCCCTTGCTTAGCCCCTCCATCAGCAGCAGGCAGGGGAAAATCCATCACAGAACAAGTTCCATGGCCTTAAATAAATTTTACATCTGACTATGAATCTCCCTCTGCCCCAGAACTCAGATACACACTCAGCCCATGTGGCCTGGCCATCACCTTTGCAAGAGCTGAGCCATGGCAGTAACGTGAGCATGTGTGTGCATGTGTGTCCATGTGTGTCCATGTGTGTATGTCTGTACACAAGTGCTCTCAGCCCAACAAACACCAAGGACTTCAATGGCTTTCCTTGCAGCAGGAGATTCTAGTCCCATGGATGAGGAACTGAGCAGATCTGTAATTAATTTTGCTGACACACATTTAAGTGCAATCACGTGTCAGACCAAGGGGACACCCAGCCCATGCCATGTGGTCCCCCACAAGCTCAGCACCTGCCTGTCAGTCACCTCTGGGACAAACTGAGGAGGACAAAGCTCACAGGGAGGATCCCAGCAACTGTGGGGTCTATTCACATTCCCTTTGGACAAAGCAGGGAAGAGCACTGGGTCCCAAGGAGCCTTCAGGAAGCAGTGGGTGCTACTGGAAACACTTTCTTTCAGTGTCTCCTTTTAGTGTCTTCATACTCACTCAACTCCTCTTTCCCTTTGTGATCCCTTATAATTAATTACACAGTGTCTCCCCAGTTTCCTTCCTTCAGTCCCTCTACTCAGGGAGGGAATTCCAGTTCTGCCAAGGACAGGCAGCACTCTGCCACTACATGAAAGGGCAAAAGGTTCAGTGGCAAAAAGATGAGATTGATTTCCTGGACTGATTTTGGTTCAATTCAGCTTTTAACTAAAGTCTGGTTTATTTTACAGTGCAAGATTTTTGTAGTGCATTTTCTATGACCACAGAGCTGTAGCACCTATGGAACTTGGCTGGGAAATAACAGTGGTGCTGAACTCCGGTGTTTTCTCTAAAAAGAGACATAGGGGATCTGTAACTCTAGCCAGAACCAAGATTTCATACTCAAAGAATCACAGAGAAGATTGGCTTAGTCTGAACCCCTGAGAAAGATAAACCTGCTGAACTATTAAGAGCTCAGCTCTGCACAGGAGAAAGTAAAAAGTCCTGGCTGCAGGAGTTGCCAAGAGCAGTGCCAGCTAGGACACAACCTATGAGTCAGCACAGGCCTGGTTAAACACAAAAACTGGGAGACAAAACCTTAGAGATACAGGCAAATTTCAGGTTAAGTTCCTTCAGAGTTCTTTTCCACTGCTGTTCTCATAAGGAAGCTGTTAGTGCCTCCCATGTCCAACAACATCCCTTGTTCCTAAACACTCTGCTGTTCCCACACCAGTGAGTCTCACTCTTGTACCCATTAAACCACCCAGTCCTGCTTCAAATTTTGTCCCTGTGGCAGCCCAGGAGCACAGCACTGCCTCCATCTGATGTGCAGTCCACCCAGAAGGCAGGAGCTGGAATATCAGTGGGATAAGTGGCACAGAAGAAGAATAAAAGGAACAGGATATACAGGGACACTGGAACTGGATGAAGAAGTTCCACAGAGTTCATAAAAAACACTCCCTATGCAACCCAACCAGTCAGATTTTCAGAAAGGGTAAAATTCCATTGCTCCAAAGAAACCAAAAAATAGACCAGCTGACAATTTGACTTTGTTTGCCTTTGAAAGTGGGAGAAGACAGGATATGATGAGTGAATAGTTATCCATTTTCTCTTGAAAATTTGTAGGAAACTGTAATATCAACAGCTGTTTTATCATTAACACCAAAATAACACCCCCCATCCCCCAAATGAGAAGGGTGTGAGACAGCTGCATCTTTTCAGGGTCTCAGCTGTAAAGCACTAAACACCAGCCAGGTTTACAGCAGCTCACAGGCACACACTCTTTAGGTGCAAAAATACAGCAAAGCTGTTGATCTTCTGTGGTGCCTTGACTGGAAGAAGGTGAAAAACAGCAGCAAGGTGTTGGCAGGAGGGCAGTCACCAAAAACTGGATCTCCTTACTAATAGTCTCCCACTCCAATGGGGACTTTAGGACTTAAAGTCAGATCAACAATCATCAACTTTTAAGAAAGAAATTAAAAACCAAGTTCAACATTGTCATGCTGGGTCACAACTGAAAACTGACCCTTTGGAAGACACCACAGCACCTCACACCCCACCAGAGACAGGGTTTAAGGATTTAAGACCAGAATCCCAACACTGACAAGGTGTGTCAGCATGACACTGAATGCAGAGCATTACAAAATGTCTACTATCAACTGCCAAATACATGACTGAAATCTAAATCATTGTGTCCATAAATCATGGATTGTGTGCTCTGCTAGGCAGAAGTAAAAATGGTGGCAGGTGAGAAGCTGAAAACAAAAGATTGTTTTGCAAGAGAAACTGTGCTTCTCTTCCATCTCCAGGTATCTCCTCATCCTCTTATAAGCTGCATCCTTGGAGCTGGACTCTACAGATGATGCTCTTGTTTAAATTATATCAAAGTAGCTGCAGTGATACTTTCCACATTCCAAAATGTGAGGATCACCATTCTGTCCATGCCTACCCAGCACAACTGCAGTCAAAGGTGAGATGGAAGAGCATCCTCACCACTGACTTCATTATCAGTATCTGGACCTTTGCTGAAAACACAAGGAATCCCTTCCTGAGCAAGGGATAACCTTCCACACTGCAAGGTTAAAGCAGAGTTTATCTCACAGATGGAATGGTCCAGCATGTCCTGACAATTCTGTATTTGTGAGGTGACTCCTCCTGCCTGGAGCAGAGCAGGATTCACTAACACAGGCCATCCTTCCCTCCCTCCAGCTGCCCCATCACTGGAATTACAAAATCCACCATTTCCTTCTCTCATGGCTGTTCTCCTGAGCCACTTCAAGCTCACCTGCTACAACCCTGCAGTGCTCATCGGGAGGGTGTGGCTTCATGGGGTGGCTGGATTTGGTGGATCGTCTCCGCCGGATGAAATGTTCCTTCCCACTGAATGAGGTCTCTGAGGTATTCACAGGCTGTATCAGCATGTGCTCTGATCCAAGCTGGATGTAGCCAACCTGTCCAAAAAACGAAGCAAAAATCCCCATCAGTTTGGTACCCAAGCCTTGTCTATCAGGTCATTTCACTGCAATCGTTATTTACAGGGTGAGGGAATGACTGTGGTTGTGCTCAGTCTGCACAAAACAGACTAAAGAACTTCATGATATTTATTCTTTGTATCCCTGAGCAGGGATCCAATTTTGTATCCCTGAGTTTAGAAACACTGCACACTGTACAAAGGAAGAGTGGGAGTTCTCAACACCTTTGCTCTCCCTTTTTCCTCTCCCTCAGGTACAGCCCCACTCTAGCTGGAAGCACAAATACCTGTGTCTTGTGAGATGCTCAGCCCACATGAGGACAAATAAACCCTATTAACAGAAATCCCTTCAAAATCACCTTTCCAACTGCACTGTTAGTAAATGGCTCTCACTACCTCAGCAGGGCACAGAGGTGAGATTGCAAACAGGAGACATGTGTTGCTCTTGCAGACAACACTAAATAAACTGATGTATGACTTGCAAAGCCACAGACATTTTTGGGGGGATCAAATACCCCTTCTTGACTACATTATGGGCCACACAGTGACCACTGCTCTCCCTGCAAGCCATGGGTTGGGTTGCAGAAGTCCAGTCAGGAATGGACTGTTGTACTGTCCCAGTGACAAGAGTTTCCACCATCCCTGGAATAAGTGACACAAGGAAGGCAAAGACCTTGTCTAAATAACTCCACAGGCTCCAGGTCAGAGCACTAAATGCCTGCCCTCCTTGCACCAAGTCCAGGTCTTACACCAGGGCTGGCAAGAGCACCTCTGGAAGCCCAGGAGAGCCCTCTTCTGCTTCCAACCCAGAGCTTTTAAGGTTCTTTTATGCTTTTCCCACTCCTTTTCTGGCTTGAAAAGAAGAGAATGGAAGCAAAGATATCACCTTAAAGCTCAACAGACCCTCCAGGTCTAGCAATCAACACTGAGGTTATAACACACTGCACACAATCAGGGGTTCTTACTTACTTTTCATGGTCCTAATCCAATGATTATTTATACTGCAATTAAAAGTCTCAAACTACAGCTCTGCCATGCACCCTCCTGAGAGAACTCTCTAGATCTGCTCCAGCTTCTGTCAGCAACAGCAAGGCTCATCTGGCCTGCCAGGAGGTGCTTCTGGTGCACCTGAGGGGTAAAGGTTCTTACAAAGAGTCCCAACACTCATCCCATGCACACAAAAAGAGCCCCCACTTTTTCTGGTCCCCCCCTCCCCCTGTTCTGTGCCAGGCAGGCAACTCTCCAAAGAAATGCTCTGCACGTACATGCAAATGCTGCATGTTCAACAGCTGACTGTACTAATATGATTTATAATATACATTACATACATACTGGATATTGTACATTTCCACACCTCCCTGCCAAATTCAGTCCTCACGTCCACCCAGGAAATCCCTTTGGCCCAGTATTTCCAGCAGGAGGGATTTCTGCCAACAGAAAAGAGAGCTCTCCCCTTCTGACAGACACATGAACTGAACAACATCCAGGGGAAACCAGGATCTCTCAGAAAGGGTCACTAATTTCAGAAAAGCACTTGGCAAAAAAAAACAAAATAATAAAAGCTGGTGTCTCCCTTTGCCATGGCTGCAAAGCACAGTGGGAACAATTAGTCTCTCTCTGTCTCTAAAGAGACAAGACACTTCTTTTGGGGTCTTTCAAAAGAGACTTTGCCCTTGGGGCAAGGTCACTGCTTAAGTACAAAACGCCTTGACACCTTCCCAGAAGGGCTCCCGTTCACACAGAAACACTGACATTATTTCTTGGCCCCACCAAATGCACACCAGTTTACAAGACCCACTCTGCCCTGCAGTTTCCAAAGGGCTGCCTTTCCATTTAAATTACAAGTTGGGCTTTGTCAGAATTGGTTCAGAGACAGCAAAGGCTCCAGTGACTTGTTCTTCCAGCCTCCTTTATGATGCTCTCCACTACTTCCCCTCCCTGTTCCAATCCTCCAGCTGGGAGGTAGCCCCAGCCCCTTTTTAATATAGGCTTTAATTATTTAGAAGAAGGGTTGTAAATCTGATGCCATGGTACTAAAAGCCACACCAGAGCTCCTGAAAGACTGCCAAACATTTTAGCTGGTGCCAAAAATATGCAAGAAGAAGTTCAGTTTCATCACCACCCGACACTATCCCAACTTTCTGGCATCAAGTGTGAAAATAATTTAAACCATTGGAAAGGACTTATGGTTCACATTTGCTTTGGAATTGTGAAACCTATGGAGGGAAAGAGCCATGAGACTTCACCCTGGGATAGGTTGGGAAGCAATCTCAACCTTAATCTGACAAGGCAAATAGGGTTTCAAGCAGAAAGGATTTGCAGGATTGGGCCTGGAAAGTATTTTTACAGAGGTAAAGTTTTCCCCAGACTTGCCAGTTGGGTTCTAAAGAGTCCTCAAACCTGTTGGCCCAGAAGAGAACTCTTGGATCTGGTAATTTGAATGGTCTGGCCATTATTTTGCCTTCTCCTTAAGGAATCCATTCCTCAGGTTGCCTCCCCCAAATCCTCCAGCTACCAGATCCTACTCTGTGCTAATCCCAGCATGACATACCAGACATCAGCACAGACAAATATTCTGTGTTTTGTTTCTCTAGTCTGATGTTCAGGGACTGCAGAAAACTGGATTTTGAAGATAAGGAAGTGAAAGAGAAGACATGTAACTCTCAGAGCTATTTCTCCCACATCTCTGGAAATCCTCCCAATTAAATAAAATGATTTGGATCTGCCAAGTCATGTTTTCTTGGGGAGATGCATATCAGAAGTTGGGATTCTCTCTCAACCTTCCTCCTCTGTGAGAGCCCATACAGACAGTACTTGCTGCTGTTCCAGACCCTGGAATTGCTGAATTTTGGAAAAACAGCTGCTGCCCAGCTCCACCACCCTAGAGCACCCAAGGCACAGGAGTCACTGGGAACCCAAAAATTCAGAGGAGTGTAGAAGCTCATCATCAGCATCTGCATTAATGATCTAACCTGGATTTTACAGTCAGTATGACCAGACCATGCAGCTGACAGAATCCCACAGCTCAGCGAACAGGAAAGGCTGGAATGATTTCAGCCTCAAAAGGCAGTCAAACTGACAAGTTGATTAAAACAAACAATAATCCACACTTCCCACTACAGCCACACTCACCACTGTGCTTAACAGTGGCTGCACCTTTCACATTAAGGATATTTCACTTCCTAAGTTTGGAAGTCAGCTCAGCATTGCTCAACCAGCAGGAAAAGGTCCTGTTCTCCAAACCACCAAAACATTCCCATATGCTTTTACCCAGAGTTTTACACACACAGTGGCCAGTCCAGCAAACTGTTCTCTACTCCTGCACCACAAGTAGTTCTCTCCTTTCCTACACATCATCTTTCTACACTGGAGCTGTTCCTGGGCTAAGTGACAGCAGGGAAAGGAGTGACATTTCAGTGCTATCACTGAAATTAGTGGTAACAGGGATGTTGGTGCTGGCCCTCAGAGCATCTGCAGTGACACTGTCCTGCCTCTCTGCCTTCCCTGCTCTGTCTCTGTCCCCTGGCAGAGCTGGGGGAGCTACAACAGCTCGAGGGATCCAAACCTTCAGTGTTCCCTGCACATGGTTCTGGACCTTCCCACATGTTAATACTCTCCAGCAGTTACACAGTTTTTCCAGCCCTTCTTATTTTCACAACATCTTTGAAGGAGATCTGTGAAATGCTGAATCTTTAACAGATTTTTCTTTTGCTCCTGAGTGTTCATTAGTTACACACACAGGAACAGGCTGAAAAGAGAACAGATTTAAACATCTGACAGATTCCATCCCCTTCTCAATTTCTCAACTGTTACACTGTAAACCCTTGTTTAACCATTTCCTCAAAGTTAAAAGGAACTTAATGTTTAAAGAACAAAACAACCCACATACACAGTTTGATAAACTTCATGTGGGTTTTAGTCCTGCCCTTATCAGCCATGATTCAGCTTTAGTTAGTTATTATTTACAATAATTTTCAATTTTCAAGTAAATTGAAAAGAAGAGCTTTAAGTTAAGTCTTGTTCCACTGTCATTTCAAGTTTACACCCAGTGATGAGAGCAGATCACACCCGGGAACATCTCACTGCACCTCTGCCCCTGTCTCAAACTCTGCTAAACAAGGAAACCAGCCCCATGTTCCCCTTTTTTTGTCCACTGTGGAAGAGTGAAGAGAATCCCAGCACACAGAAACCCAGCACAGCAATTTCCAGAGGTTTAACTTTGCAGCTCATGGCCCAGCGGTGGATAAATGCCAGACAGCTCCTCTCCCAGACAAGGGGATCCAGCAGAGCTGAAGGTTTCCTCAGGGGAAACAGTATCATCTCAGAATCCCAGTGTGCCTGCACTGCTTCGCTTCCCACAGCAGCAGAGGCTCCTGCAGTCACCTGGAGGGCAGCACCACACAGAAAACACTGCAGAAACCTGCCCTACACCAGGCAGCACCTCCCTCTGCAGTCAAGGAAGAAAGGCAGAGTCCTCCAGAGGAACAATTCACCCATCTGAAGGATTTAAGAAACAGGATGAATCTCATCTTTATCCCTCACTGTATAAGACAGGCTTAAAACCAACAGACTGGACTCTTCCATATTCCATCTTCCCAAGGATAGAACAGATCTACTGTTTTACCAGGAGTCCTTGGAGCTACTGCTCATTCCTTTTAATCTACTTTACAATTTACTTTAATTAGAGATAGGCCAAAGAGCTGTCCTGAACCCAAAATCAAATATTCTGGATTTTAAAATGATTAACAAGTTAATTAGAATTAAACCTCTTCCTCTGAATGCATCCAAGTGATTTTCAGATGTGGCTGCAGTTCACTTCTAAGTGAAATCCTAATGTTCATTTTAACATGAATCTGTGACCTTCTTAAAACTGTGACTGTTTCAGAAATGCAGGAACAAGGAATATGAAAAGCCTGTTGTGAGGTACCGATGCTGCAGTCCAGCACTTCAGCACATGACAGTGATTCTGCTGTGGCTTCACAAAGCTGGAACTTCCCAAAGAAAAGGGAACTTCCCCTACTGCCTACAGTACTCCAGTCACAGCAGCTGCAGAACTTTGCCTGTGTGTGCCCAGCACCAGGGAAGGACAGTTCAGCCCTGGTCAGGATCCAAGAGTTTACACAACTGCATTCCCACAGGGCACAGTCCTGCCAGCTGGAAGGCAGCAGGGCTTTTCAGGAATACCTCCTGCCTAAGCTGCAATTCCCAGGTTGTTGAGAGGAACAGGAGTATCCCCACATGAGGCACTTTAGTTGCACCCAAAGGATGAAACCTTGGGCACAGCAGTCCTAAACTATGGCCTGATGTAGCTACAGGGGCACAGCCACCCTTCCCAACGCTGCTGGAAACTGCAGCAGCCACACACTGGTTAAACAGCAGCTTAAAAAACAACCCAACCTTCAGATGCCACACTGGGAATCTGATATCATCACCAGGAAGCAATTGCTCAGTCTGGCTGCAGCTCAGTTTTAATGCCAGTGTGTCAGGGATTTTGTTTTTATTAGAACTCCACTCGCCCTGACCATTTTATATCACTTTGGGTATGATTTATGGCATGGCTGAGGAGTACAATTACAGCAGAGTCTGAGCCAGCTGGAGATCAGGAGACAGCATTACTGCCCCCTCTACTTCTCAGCAACCAGCTTTTCTGAATGAGATGTCCTGATCACCTGGTTCAAGTCCAGTGAGCACTCCCATGCTGCAGCTTTCAGCAAAACTCTCACTGCAGCCCTAGAACTGCCCAGAAGACAAATGCCAGGACAAACAGACTGCAAGGTTTTCCCTTCCAAGGACTTTTTTCTAGCCCAGCATGCAGGTCTTGCCCATGTTCTACTTGTGAAGATGCTGCTGCTGAGGACAAAGCCTTTTTTTTTTTTCCTGTGGCAAACAGGGCTTAAAAAAGCAGTGGGAAAATCCAAAACTCACCCTAATTATTATCTTGGTATCTTGCCAGACTAGGAGGCAAATCATTTGGGCTCCAGGGTCACCTGCTCTCAGTTCAATTCATGGCAGAATGAAGAATTCCCAGATAATTTTGGGCAAACTCTTGATTCCCCTGATCCCAGAAAACATCTTACCACCAAATTGCACAGCTTTCACTACAGGTATGCTGGTTTAGTGG
>VYZS01086152.1:2382-15115 GCA_013400695.1 Neodrepanis coruscans | reverse complement strand
TCTGTATGAAAAAATTTATTTATCACATTTATGACAAAGCAGTTTTAGAGGCCCTGTGTTTGATTATAACCAGAGCTGAACTACACAGAGTTTCCACAGGAGAAAATCTGGCTGTTTATTGATAAAGTCTTAGAAAATATGGGCTTTTCTTATACCACTATATAAATCTAATATTGATTCACTTATTAACCTGAGCAAATAAAATACACTCTGTGTTTTTTCACATTTTCACAATAAATGTGTATCCATTTTGTCAGGTAATTAGCAGATAATAAGTCATGAACAATAAATATCTGCATCTCAGGCATAAATATGTGAACCTGTGGGACTTCCAAGCATTTCTTGGAAATCTGGAAGCTACACAAGTGGTTGTGAGTTCAGTGTGCACCATTTCCCAGCAGTGATGAAATAAAGTTACCTTTTTTTTTTTTTTTTTTCCGGGGGTTTTAAAAATCCCTTCCCATGCCCTCATTTTCTGTCTAGCCCTGCTTGAAGGTATTACGTTTTCACATTGGTTCAAACAGTCAACTTGATAGTCACTTAAATTATGGCAACTGGGCTCTGAATGAGTGTTTGTGTTGGCTGCAGGTCCAATTCCACCCTCACTAAGGAAACAGATCCCATGGTTAGAAAGGCAGAGTTTGAGACTGTGCTGTCTCCTTTCCATTTCACCATAAAAAAAAGTAGCTGTTAAGGAAAAAAAAAAAAATTGGTGAATTCTTTGGTAGAAATTCACTGCCTGTGTGGGATGGAGAGCTCTGTGGTTCAAACCAGCCTCATGCGACTGGGGGTGGGGGAAAATGGCAGGAATTTGTTGATTCTTGATTGTGTGAGCACCATCTAGTACTTGAATAGGCATTGAAAAGAGCAAAAATACCCACTTTAGGTTGAAGAATCCCGAAACACAAGAATTTCTTGTGTTAAGGCTGCGTTTGCTCAGTGGGGTTTCAACAACTTTATTCCTTCTCGCTCAACTGAATGCTTTAACTTACAAAAAAAATCTCTAAGTAGCTAAGTCTTCTTTGCAAAACCACAACAAGATTTAACATATGGTAGGGATAAGAATCCATTCTTTTTTTTCTGCTGGCAGAGAACACCACCACTTCTAAACATAGCGACGTCATATTTTCTTACCCTCACAATTTCCTTTTCACTTTCCTTTCTCATTCAGGAAAGCTGAAACACCAACTCTTTTTTTTCCCCCCTCATTTCCCTACTCTGTAATTCTACCTGTTCTTCTAGAAGTTGTGAGCAGTCACCCTGTGTCAAGCCTTTCTACCTCAGGGCAAATCAAATCTTGAAAAGGTGATGTTTTCAAAAGCTCTGAAACTAAAAAAAATATTTGTGTGACTCTGACTTACACGTGTGGAATTCATATCTGCAGCTATCAAACGGGCACCTAATTAGTCATGGGTGTGTGAAAAGAACTGATTTGTGCACACATACTTCTTATGCTTGAGGATAAACTGTAAGATAATGCAATTGTTTTGATTTTTGAGTGTGAGTGGAATAGAATTCTTTGCTCTACTGGAAGCTGAGCAGTACTTTATCTTTCAAGAAGCTGTAGATGTAGTTGTGGCTGTCTGGTGAGCAGTGAGTCCTCATGTACACAGCCTGTTTAATGCATTCTTTGTGTGCTTTGTGTGATTTAAAGACTCTCTTTTGCTCTTTATTCACATCCTTATAAGGCTTTTGACTCTCAGTCACTGAGCAATTAACAGCACTGATTTAAGGCATTCACATCTTCCACCTGTCTGCTCCTATTGCCCCTCCAAAGATTCCTGACCTGAAAGACTGGCAGAAGGGAAGATGTTTCCAGCCTGGGTTTTTCCTGGAGTAAAACCTCTTTTCAGAGCACAAACTCACCTTTTTTCAGGAACCTAAAATTGACTGTCAGGCCTTGCAGTGTTGGCACATGTTTTCTTCTCAGATGGGGTAGAAATCTGGGGTAGAAGGAGTGGACAAGCAGTGAGATCTCTCAAACATCACAATCTGGTTCGCTGAGAGCCCTTTCTCAGTGTCTCCTGTGAGTGTAGAATAGCCATCCCCTTACTCTTCCCATCATCCAGAGGGCTCAACACTCTGCCTTTGCATGTCCAACACTCCCATAGAAGCATTTCTACGTGTGGAAGAGTTTAGATGTTGATCTTTGAAGTGTTTTCCAAAGATCAACATCACTGTAGTATTAAAGTTTATGATCTTATGGTTGGTTCACTGTTCTCACCTTTCCCCATCATAAATTTCTCTCAGCATAGTTTAAACACAGGGCAGCAGCAGTACTTTTTGGGGGCATGCTTGATCCTGCTGCTTAAGCATGCTTTCACCCTTGTGAGGGTTCCTTTTTGCCATTTGTAATTATGAGCTGGAAATAAGCTAAAGCAGTATTTTGCTCCCTTTGTACACTTGAGTTGGTTGCTGCAGGAAGTTTTAAAGAAAACCCACAGGTTGCAGCTCCACTCACTCGTGACATCATGAAATAAACTTTTGTATTCCCAGATCAGCACTGAGCTGTCTGTTGGGTACTCATAAGACACAAGGACTTCTAGGGGTAACTATATAAACAATGAATATGAAGAATACCACCATGTTTCTCACTCCATCTGACTCTAAGTTACATCTTCTGCACCCCTAGAATGTGTTATTGTATGTCATTCAAAACTCTAAACAAGTATCTTTGAACTTTACACTTATTTCTCAGTGTGGAATTTAACTTTTGTTGAGAATATTTAAACTGAATTAAAGTAACATATATTTGTGTTCTGACAGAATGATTCCTTAACTCTTTTTCTTTTTTTCTTTTTCTTTTTTTTTTTTCTTTTTTCCTTTCTTAAGGTAAAAAAGTCACAACTCAACCCACAACTTTTGAGCCTGTGACATCCCTGAAAACTGACAGTGTGAAATTGTCACCTGCTCCAGTTACCCTTAAACCTCCTGTCTTTGAGCCTTCTCTTACTGAAGTGCCTGTCACTGAAACAGAGGCTCCTACTTTGGAGGAAACAACCCCAGAGACTGAGGAAGACACAGAAATGACTACTGAAGTGGCTGAGGAAAAAAGGGAGATGGAGGTGCTTATGGAGAACATTAAGTTAACCACCCTTCTACCTCAGACTGTCACAAATGGCGAAATAAGCACTTATGATACACTGGGAAGGACTGAATATGATGTTTCCCCTAAGCTAACAGAGAGCACATCTGCAGCTTTGGATCTGGATCACACTTACACTGAAGCAGAACTGCCCGAGGAACAAGGTAGGTCTGAAAGCATTGAGGACGCTTTCTTGACCTCTGTAATTTTTCAGGATAGCACAGCTGTAGCTAAGAGTTCCACTGGTTTTTGGGAAGATACTGAAACAGGAGATGCACAAAAACACGATGCTGATAATCAGACTGAGCAAATAGAAGTGGGTCCTGTGATGGCAGCTACAGATAGCTTGTTCATGACTTCTTGGAGAGAGTCTGCCAGGACAGGGACTTCAGTTTCACTGACAAGAGAGAATGTTCATCAAGGTGCCCACTCAGCAAGAGAACCCACAGAAAAAGGATTGGAGGCAAAATCTGACAAGAAACTTACAACTGTTGTAATCCCTAAGGCTTTGCTCACAGATCAGTATGATCTTACTACAGAGGGGGAGGGCAGTGAGAGCATGTACACTGTTGTGCCTGACAGAGTTTCTGGCATGGCTACTGGTAGTGTTCCAGAGTCAGAAGAGACTGCTGCATCAGAGACACTCTTAGATGAGCATGCAGTAACCACTGGACAGCTTTCTACAGCAAATGAGTCAACACCATTCGTTAAGTTTAGTTCCGGGACAGTGTTTGATAGTGAGGTGTCAGCTCAAGGAAGCAGAGAGGACCTGAGAGATGTGCAGCCTACCATGTCACCTGGAACACCTGTATCCTTTTCTGTATCAGCTGTTGATCAAACAGACTCTGAGGCCATCTCAGGAAGCACTGATTCCCTGCCAAGCTTTGGAGGAGGCACCACATCTGTCATCCTTCAGTCTCAGCAGACGGAAGCATCAGGTGTTTTAGAGGAGCACGAAAAGCCAAAGGAGCCTGAAACGAGAACAACGGACACAAAGATCCCCCAAGCCACAGCCATCACCCCTCCTTGTGTTGCAGCAGAGTCTGAGGGATGTTCTGCAGCGGAGAAGAGCACACAGGCTCCTCCAGCTTCTGGCACGTGGCTGCCAACAGATGAGGACCGAGGGTATTTGACAGAGGAGTCATCTCATACTGAGAGAATATTTGAGTTAGCTACAGAGGAGGGTATCTCTGGAATGGAGCCTACATCAGCTCCAGAGCAGATTTCAGAATATACAGTGCACCCAGGAGCTCCAGTTTCAGCAGTTACAGATGAAATGGAGACAAGCATGGAGACCACAAGTGATGAAGAAGTGGTATCAACTGATTTTGATCAGAGTAGGGAAACTACAGGTGTCTCCCACACAAGCAGCTCTTTGGATCTGGAGATGACCACAGTATCCAAAATACCAGTGGAAGAAAGTAGTGCAACAATAGGGTCTTTTAGCTCCTCCAGTGCTACTGCATTGCCAAGTGCTATGGCCACAGCTGTGGAGGTGACTGAGCATGAAGGAGATGAAACATCAGGGACCAAGGGAACTCTTATATTTGCAGATGTAACAGAGGTAGATACTTCAGTCCCGCAGAAAGAATATGATACTTCCCTAGTTCCAGTTACTGTAGAGAGTGAGGTCACTAGAGATATGCCAGTTACTGATCAGACTCCTTTTGGTGGTGTCTTTCATGCAGAAGCAACAGAAACAACTGCAAAACACAGGGAGGTGTTCCCAGAGGAACTCTCCACGAAAGACCAAGATAAGGAACCAGGAACTGCCACAGAGTCGACCTTCTCTGTGACATCTGTCCAAGCACATGAAAAGGAGACAGCACCAGGATCTGAATTGTCTCAGACACCTGTTCAGGATGAGACAGGTTCAGCTTATGACGAGACATACCCAGCAACAGAAGTACCAGTGAAGATCACAGGCACTGGAGGAGTTCTGGGTCCTGATGAAACCAGCACCAAGACCTTGCATCTCACAGAGACTCCAAAAGCTGAAAGTGCTACTGATCTAGATGAGGAGGTCACTGAAGTGGTGCCCATAACAGCTGGCACCCAGGCAGAACATGAAACCCCCACCAGGGAAGAAGACAGGGCTGTAGTGAGCAGGGAACCTGTGTTGCCCCCCCACACGATGCCAACAGACCATTCCACCGTGGAAACCTTCACTCACCTGACCCTGGGAGCTCCTCCAAGCCAAACCACAGAAGGTTCAGGAATGACTGAGGAGCCTGAAGAAATCAAGCCCGCCGTATTCCCAGCTCATGCAACAGATGAGGCGACAACCCCCAGCAGTGCAACAACACCTTCCATCGGTGCTGCGGACAAAACCCACCCCACGCCGGCACCCAGACCTGCTGCCACTCCAAAGTCTCCACGCATCATTCCCGGGGAGGAAGAGGAGGTAACAAGCCACGACATCATCGTGATTGACGAGTCCGTGTCTCCCAGTAAAGCTACTGGTGACGAGGAGCTGGCGGGGAAGACCCCGGAGCCGGAGATCGATAGGGAATATTTCACAGCCTCAACGGCCACGGCGGTGGCACGACCCACTGCACCACCCAAGGTGGAGGAGGCCACTGAGGCTTTGCAACCTCGAGAGGTGTCTCCTTCTACTGCACACCCTGATAATGACATAAGAATGTATGTTATTCAAATCACAGGCAATGACACAGGTAAGATTTTGCCTTTTAGACCCTCCCCCTCCTCTGTTCATCAGAATGGACAGTTTACCACGAGAAACAGGTGTCCTTTAGAATGTACTGGAGATGTTTCTTGGATCACTGAAGGATGCAAAAGTGCCAGTTTTATCTAGACAGCAGCTTACTGAATATTGGTAGGTCTGTTTTCCTATCCATTAAAAAAAAACCTTAGAAATGTCTTATATTTCTATATATGCTTTGTGGTAAGATTAATTTCTTTGTAAGAAAGAATGTGAAACTGTGGTATTTCCTCTGAGAAGTCCAGTTTTCTTACTTAATGTTGTCAAGCCGCTGATTTAACTTCAGCTATCTGTGAAACAAGCATTTTAATTTCACAGCTTCCATCCCATGCATTACTAGTCCTAAACGAAGCACTAGATTATTTTAACATTCCATTAGTCTGTAGCAATTAACAGTGCCATGTACAGTGAAGTCAGCTAAAAAATGGTCAAAGCACTCTGCTGCCTCCTGTGATTTGGGGGGAGGGTATTTTCATATTTTTGTAGCATATCATGGTATTTTTTAAATCCACTTTTAGAGAACACATGATGCAAACTGACATAATTTTTATTTCTGCCACATTTTTTAGCTGATGGTTCTGTACATGTGTATGTAGCTTCAATTTCATGGGTATCCAGAACAGAAATTCCTAAAGTAGCAGTGAACTTGTTGGGTCATATGATGAATGTGTCTCCCTAATGCAATAGCTGAAGGCTGTGCAATTTTACATTACAGAAGACTGTTAACTGGTATTTCTTGAAGATGTCTTGGTGAAACCTTGCACTTTAAAATGAAATGTGAAAGCACTGGCAAGCAGGACAAAGCACAGAATTTCATTAGGTTCAGTGTTGTGTTGTGTTTAATTATGTTATAGTCGTATAATAACTATTTTACTTTTTTTGAAGGAACACATTAGAAATGGATTTTATGCCTTATGTAACTACATGCATTTCTTTTGAATGGTTGTGTAAGAAACTGTTTTCTCGTTGTGTCTCTGAAGAACTCATCCATAATTTATGGGAGTCTTCTGGATGGTTTTGTCAGGTTTGTGCTCAGTAGAGTTCCATTCAAAAAAATCAAAGGCCAGCAGTGGTTTCCTTGAGGAGTGTGCCCTGTCCTTGTTGGACTGTGCATACAGTGGTTTTGTGTCTTTATGCTTTTTATCTTCCTTTCTTTTTATAAATCTGCACAAATTATATCAATAGTACCTTAGCCTCCTATTTCAGACAATGGTAGTTGTGTCTCTCTATTTAAACACCACTTTTGTTTCTGTGATAAGTTATCATTATTTTGTCTGAAGCTTTGTGTGTTATCAGGGTCTTGGGGAGTCTCCATTAAACGAGGCAGGTCCAATAAATCAGAGCAGAAGGGTAATTTTTGAAGACTAGAGTTAATCCAGATATTGTGGATTTTTAAAAATTAGTAGTTGGACTGTGTAGTAGAGAACTAGTTTTTCCTGTCGGATTTCTGAGTTATGATACATTTTATTGCTGAAGGGAGGGTGGGTTGTGCTGGGCAGCTGCATGTTCCAGGTGGATGGAGTGAAGAGGATGGTGTGGATGTAGGTTCATTAAATGTGATGGTTCATTAAATTAGGATTTAGTTCGGACTGGATTATCTCAAGGACACTGGATGAATGTGTAGATGCTCTTCATAACTACTCTTGCTTTCCCTTGGGTGACCAGGTCTTTGGGACAAACTTTCTTTGGGATTTGCCTTCTTCTCTTTACAAACTTTCAAAGATTTCATCCTTAAAAAATTTGCCTCTAAGAATTGTTTAGCCTGTGAGCATAGGGAAAAAAAAACAACAAACCCTTTCTTGAAATATTATTAAATTCTCAATATGGCAGTATCTGCATTCTCTGTAAACACAGAGAATTTAATCACGTGTCCAATGCAAGGTTAGAAAAGAGTTTTCTGTATTTTTCTATTTACAGACCCTATCAGTGGGAATTCCTCTACTTATCTATCTACAGAGAAAAGGCACCCTATACTTACCTAACATAATTTAAGATAGAGAGGCCAAAGATTTAATCTGTCTGGGGATTTGGGTTGGTGTTTTCATTTATTTCTACAGAATTTAAAGTGTGCATCTGAAAATTCCTGTCAAATCCAGTTCTACCTCGTTGTTCCTCAATCCATAAACCTTCCTTTGTTCTGAAGGAAATATGTACAGCTGATGAAGAGGAATGAATTTGGCAAATACTACAATATATGCCTTTCACTAGAACATAGTTTAGCTTCTTCTTCTATCACTCTTTATTTGAGAATTGATTCACAGTCATAAGGAACTACATAAACTGTGCCTCTGGATTTTAATCCTCAGCTGAATGGGAGCTAGAAATACAGTTTTCATCATTACATCTCTGTGACAGAACAAAGGTTTTTCCTCCTTTGGCATGTTTTCAAGGTAATAGAGCTTAGATAAAATTAATCAGTGAGGGTTATAAGCAAAGGCCTCCATGATTTTCAAGTCAAGAGTCCAAAAGGCAGCTTGCTTATCAAAGTCCTTAAAAAACCAGCTGTTTCAAATAGGAATAACGATGAGAATTTTGCAGTATAGATGGTATTGTCCATAAACAAATATAATACCTTTCCTTCTGTGTATGCACAAGTGCTGGAACTATTTATAAGATTTCATTTCTCCCCTTCTTTTTTCACCTCCCTGTTGTTCAGGTTTTGCCAGAAGCAACAGTTTATGAGTGGAGCAGGGCTCAGCAGAAATTCAGCACCACGTTTTGTTTCCTATCAGCTCAATTACACTCAATTACAGTAAAATCTTGTTATTACACTAACACAGCTGAATACTGGTCTCTGCAGCTCCATTTGCCACCTGTAGCTTAGGCACCACAACATCTGAGTGCTCCATGGAGGTGCTGTTAGGCTTGGTTGGTGAGGAGCAGTATTTTATACTCCACGCAGAAGAGAAGGGCTGAGATAAATGGATGGATTTTTGAGGGTTGCAGACATTTTTAGCAGTTTCCAGCAGGCAGGACAGAGCATATTCCTGGGAGAACAGGGGTCCCTTTGCCACTGGTGTGTGTCCTGCCTCCTGTGAAGTGTGGTGGGAGCGGCACTGGGTCAGGTGGGTTCACCTGTGCACAGGTGGAGGGAGAAGCAGGAAGGATTTCTTGCACCTTTCTTCTCTTCCTCAGAACTCAGGCACCAGCTTTGCTGAAGGGCTTTGAAGTCTGGAATGTGCTGCAGATGTATGGAATGTGTTCTGGATGTATGGAATGTTGGAGGGGGGGAGTGGGATATTATTCTTCATCATTATTGTAGAATTGAGCTGCACTCAAAAGATGTTGAATGTTGACTGGGTTACATTGAGTTAAATACAGTGGCAAGGATATTAATCTGTCTTAGACACCTTAATATATAACTGAAAGTTCATATTAAATATTTTAATTTCTTTAATACATTAAGCCCTTACATTTATTACCCCAGAAAAAGTTTCTCCTAGAAAACTTCTTTCTTTATCCAAGACATAAATAGCTATACTCCTAGCTTTTAAAATGCATGCTTGCCATCAATTAAAACTTTCATAAAGGAAGCTTCAGTTACTTTTAGATTAAAAAAAAAAAAGATGCCCATGGAAACAGAAGTAATTTGGGGGCCTGGTGGAAGGTCAAGCTCATTAGCTTAAATTCTGGAAAGTGCATTCTAGTGCTGATAAGAAAGAACACACAGCTGAATAGATCAAGCTGCTTATTTGTGTGAGAGTGCAGCAGTTTTCACTGTGAAAATGTATTGTACACACAATCCATGCACTTCCATGTGGGCAAGCATGAGGCAGGTGCACAAATTAATGAGGGTAATAAGACAGGTTTTTTTTTTTTTTCTGACAGCCTGTGGCACATGGGCAGATCCAGGGCAGGTGTTTCAATTAATGGGGAAAATATATTTGTACACGGGGAAACAAGCCTTTTTATGCTACAGAAAAGGACCATGCACATGTTCCATAATGGAAGGAGCTTGGGACTTCCATTCACTTGAGTGGAAAGAGGGGCTGTTCCCTTGGGATTGTGACCATGTTGTGAGAGTGAGAAAGCAAAATAGCCCTGCACTGGGGAGGTGTTACCGCGTGAGCAGCTTTCCGTGGAATCAGATGGGACAGAGGAGTTTGTTTTTCACTGAGAGGATGCAAACCTTGCCAGCTTGTGCTCTCTTGTGTCCTCATAGCTCTGATGTATTGTAGTGGTGAGGGCTGATGGTGTTGGATTAGCAGCTGGGAAAAAAAAAGGGAAAAAAAAAGCCCTGAACCTGAAGGAACTTTTCAGCTCATAAAGCTTTTATGAGCTGAAAAATGCTTGTGGGGGTGTTGTTTAACAGTGGTTGAGGGGATGCTGGAAACATAACTCCTGTCTGTATCAGGAGTAATTTGCACACCTGCATTTTTTGGAGACTTTTGAAAGCCTTTACTTAGTAAATGTGTTTCAAAGTGCTTGTTGGACCCTGGGACTCACACCAGCTCTGTCTGGTTTCTTGTCCCCTCCAGCTCTGAAGAGAGCAAAATTGCAGGAACTTGTGCTTTGTAGATGTGGAATTTTATGGAAAGAGGTTGCAAACCTTTGTGTTTCAACATGTAATTCTCTGACATGCATATTTCTGCCTTAGCAGTGTGAGAGGGCATGTGAAATTTGAATGAAATGCAGAATGGTAATGAGTCATAGTCATAAACCTTAACAAAGCAGGCAGAATAGAGTCTTTTCAGGTCCATCTTAGGCCTTGCCTTAAAATTCATTTAATCCTGTTGTCTTCACAGCTCCTTCTGGAAGGCTGTCAAAGACAGTCATGGCTCTCTTTAAGCCTGATTCTAGTATCTAGCTTGAATTGCTTCTTGGCCAGTTTATACCCGTGTTTATTCTTGCCAGCATTGTCTTTAGCTTGAATAGGTCTTTTTTCTTCCTGACACTTATCCCTTGATACTTTTATTTCTCTGCTCAGTCATAGAGAATAACCATGTCCCCTTTTTCAGCCCTCGTTTCCCTCCCTTCTGAGGGGGATGTGTGCGTGGGAGAGTGGGAAGGAGCTGGTGCCATGCTGGGAGCAGAGATGCTGGGTCTGTCCTGGGGGCTGTGGGTGTTGGGATGACCAGAGCACCATGAGGATGTGGGAGGAGCAGGAGCAGCAGGACTCAAAATGCCATTTCCAGGCAGCACTTCAGTAATAAGACAGGTAACTCAAAAACTTGCAGCCTGTGGGCTTGTTTCTGTCTGCACCTGTGCCTACAGTGTTCTCTTTAAAGTGATTTTGTTTATGCCCACTGGCAAATGGTCTATCTGGAGACCATTCGTTGTAGTGTACACATGTGTGCTAGGTGCAGTTTTTGGTGTGCCTTTCATAAAGTAAATGCATTAATTGCTGTGCTAAAGAGCCTTCTGCTGCAGGAGAGGACACTCTGCCTTTCATGCACTGAAATCACTATTTTGTTTTCCTCAAATGAAGAGTATACACTGCTGAAAACCTACTATTTATTCATAGGACCTATTTCAAACCAAGGTTTTTTGCAAGGGAAGAGCATGTCTTGCAACTAGGCTGACGTGTATTCATTTATGGTGGGATGGTGAAGCAATAGCAAAAGTTGCTTCACATGGGCTTAACCAATTTCCCATCTTATTAAATGTAAAATCTCCTGTTTGTTTAGAGGAGGGCCGGGCTTGTCTCCCTGTTCCCTGTGGTGTTCCACTGCTCATTTCCAGATGAAAGAGGTTTGTCAGCATCCAATAGTCACTGAACTCCTTTTCATCTCCTGAATGACCAAACCCTCTGTGTTATCCACTAAAACCTGGCACAGGGACAGCCAGGTTCTTCTTGTTGTGTCTTGAGTAACTGAAGTGTTAAACCCTTAAGTAACGTGGCCAGATTCTGATATCATCTTCCCCAGTGTAATGACACCACAGTAATTCCAATGAAATGATTGAGAGCAGAATTGTCATGAGGATGTGGGCATAGTAAGCATCAGAATATCTCCATAACCTTTACAGCCTCTGGATCGTTGCATATTTGGGTGGTTATTTTTCTTTAGAACACAGTTGAGTCACATATTCAGCCCAAACTGGTGGATCTGTTGCTTAATTAAACCAGTTGGAGGTTTTTCTGTGTTAGAATGCTCCTGTTTTTTACTGGTGCTGTGGAGGGCACATGTAATTCTTATTTAAAATGCAATGATGCTCTGCATGAAAGCAAGACCTAATGAAAGAGTAATTTTAATAAATTCAATCTTTTTGTACACTTCTCCTTTTCCCAAAGCAGAAGAAGAGGAAAAAACCCAAACAACCCAACTCCATATCCAACAGAGCTGAAACTGGATATTTAAAAAGTTTCACAAGAAACTAAGACTGAACCAATAAATGGTCTTCAGGCCACTATTGCTGGCTCTTCCCAAAGTCTTATTATAGAACAATAATTTCTTTTTCCACATTCCTTTCTAAACCTCCATAGATACGAGGAACAGTGCCCTCACATTAAATACTATTCAGAGGATGCCTACACATTCCCTGCTGTTTTTGCATTGTATCCAAGGAAACGTCTCAGATCTAGACATAGGGATTACACATTTCTAGCTTTCTTATAGCTCTTTGTTTATTCATGAGAGAAATGAAGGAATTTTATTCATAGGTACAATGTAGTTTTTCATACTTCTGTTGTGAAGAAAAGGAATCCTTTTAGAAGTTTTTTTTTTTTGCACGTGGAGAAAGCCTTAAGAAACCCTAATGCAGAAAAGATGAGCTGTCTTCCACATGCTGATGCAAAGTGAATTAATTTTTTTGGAGAAAGAGAGGTTTTCTTTACCAGAGTTTTTTTGAGTGTATCCAGCCTGTAACTTTCTGAGTATGTAGTTTCCAATGGCCTTTTTTTGGCAGTTGCTCTTTGCATATTTTAGGATTTAATGATTGAATTAATCCTTTCTAATCCAGCTAGTCTTTCTCTATCTCCCTTTTTT
>VYZS01086149.1:0-35304 GCA_013400695.1 Neodrepanis coruscans | reverse complement strand
CACCCCACCCCACCCCAACATCGCCTTACCAGGGCTGGGTAAGGAGCTACCTTCGCCTCCAGTCAATGAGGGTTTCACTGTGCTTTACACTTGCTATCCAGATCCACTATTTGGCCATCACTGTTTTCTTATTTCATATATATATTAATAAATTGTAAGTATATATACACAAACAATTATGTATGTATTTATTCTGTATGTTTTGTTGAGTATAATTGTATTACACATATCTTTATTTAGGAAGGGGCTGCTAATGCTTGTTCTCCTGACCCTCAAAGTGTACACATTCCCCTGAGTCACCTTGCAGACCACAGTCTGTTGCCGTGGGACACATGTGGGACCCCATTGGGAGGTGAGGACACTTGCCTAGAGAAGCCTTGTGTGTCCTCTCTCAATCACCAGTGTGTGGCCTACATGCATCTTGCCACCAGCACACACCATGCTTGGCCTCCAAACCCCTATGTCTCCCCCATGCTTCCACATGCTCTCCCATTTTTCCCCATGACACTATGCCCCCATGTCTCACTACCTCCCCACATGTGTCCTGCTGTCCTCCCACACCTTCATTCCCTGTTTTCCTGTATGTCCTGCACACTACCATGTGTACCTCTTTACCATCATTGTCTCCCATGCTCCTCCATGCATTCGCATGCGTCCCGCATGTCCCTCTACACCTTCTCAAGTGTCCCCATGTTCCATACATTCTCTCCCTACCCTTTACACATCCCATCAGCCTCCCTGAATGTTCCCAGTGGTCCCCAATGCTTGCCCCACTTGTCCCTTGCACCCTCCTTGTGTGTGCTTGATCAACTCTTCCTGCTACCCTATTCCTTACTGTCCCTGGGTAGTGGAGGCTACTGACACCTTGGTACAATGTGCTGTCAAACCCTGAGGTGTCACTTTCTGATTTTGGAAGAAGTAGCAAGGTTACCATCTAAGATGAAAGCAAATCCCCCTTTCTTCTTGTGTTGAGCACTGCTTATATCACTCATATGAGTATAGTCTCTAGTGTTTTGGTGTAAATTGCCTGCTTGTGACATACCAACTGATTCCTGAAGTGAGAGTATAGATGGCTTTCTGGCTGCTCTGGTCTGGGGCTGTCTGAGCTTTCAGGATATAACACATCCCCAGGAATTATTTCAAGCTGTAGCAAAAAAACTCATGGCGAACTGTCCAGCTGCTTTCAGTAGCCCTGCAACACGATCTGTATTATGAAAGTATGGCTAAACATGGCACAATAGAGAGAGTGACCCATGGCATAGCTGCATGGCCAAATGATTTCTGCTGTAACCAATGTAGGTTGTTATTGACAACCAGTAAGAAATGAACTATTACTACATGCTTTTGAAGCAAATTTTTGGCTGGCAAACAAGGAATGTGATGGACCTTCCCAAGGTTGGTATTCTGGTGTTTGCTTTGGGTATTGACATTCCATACCCTATTGTTAAGAGCTAGGAAAAAAATCAATTATCAACTGGGACAGAACTATCCTTATAGAAGGGAATTGGGCCCTTCATATTATTTGCATACCTTCTCATTTTACTGGGCATCCAGAGAGGAAGGCTGTATCTCTGACACTGTGTGGTGCAGAGACCTCTCACCCTGGATGCCTACTGCAGTGACACTGTGGGTCATGAAGAAGGCTTGGTTGTGTGGATTAAACTGGTTTCACATCCAGTCCAGCACCTGTCTCCAGATGTGGCCAGATGTTTTGGGAGGAGAGAGAATAGGCTTTATGATGCTTCCTCTACCAACTTCTGAGATCTTTGCTCACTTCCTGCAGGTTCCCCGTGCTTTACTTGCTTTTTTGACTTCTGCTGAGGGCTGAGCTCATGCTTTGGTGGACTCTAAAGATAGGGCCTGACTCTTGATCAGCAATGGTTTGTGCCTGCATGAATCTAGGACTCTTTCTTCCCCTCTCAAAATATCTGGTTTTGCAGTTGTACATGTTGAATTTCACCTGCCATTTGACCACTCACCCTGTCTGCAGTTCTCACAGCATGTCCTTGTCCTCAGATAGCTTCTTATCAGTGGCAAACTCTCTCACCTCACTCCTCACTCCTTTTCCAAGCGATTTACAAAGGTACTGAGCAGCCGAGGTCATTGTGCAGACCATGATGGACCACCTGCTATCATACTGCCATATGAGAATTGGCTGTCTACTCCTGACCTCTGTTTCCTGTATTTCAGCCCATTGTCTATAGGTAGCAGGACTCACTTTCTTATGCCTGAATGGATCCATTTCCTGAGGAGATTTCTCTACAGCATCATTTCATCCTGAGCAGCTTCCTGGGCTAATGCAGCTGTTGTGCCCACAGGAATGGATACATTGGTCCCAATTTGCCCGAGTCTTGGGATGGTGGTATATGTGCCATGTGTGTCCAAAGCTACCCACTTCTTTGGTAGAAGCACATGCACTTTGTGTCCCCCCTTACAATCAAGGTGGTGGGAGAGGAGGAACTCTGGATCCTCCAAGGGGACAGTCTCTGCTCTTCATCTAAGGGGTCCTGCAGCCACTGAGCTGCTGACTCAGGGCTGAAAAACAAATAGCAGTAGTCTCTGCTCAGCAGAAGCCTGGCTAATTTGGTGTATTGCATGTGTGCTACTGGAACCAGTATGGTTTCTGAACATAGTGATTTTTGGTTTTTTGGGACAGGGCTCGGAGCACAGGTTTTTTAGCAGCACTGTTTATCTCATGTGGTGGTGAGTCAGGTTTAAAACCTTTCGGCCGGGCGAGGCGGGGGTCTCGTTGTTGACATTAAGCAATACATCAAGATGTATTGCTAGCAATTGCATTGAGCTTCGCCTCACTAGCAGCACCTGAGAAGTCTGTGCAGTACCTATAGTGGCGTCATGGTAGCACACGCTGGATGCACACAAGTTTTTTCTCTTACCACAGCTCCAGATGACAAAAAGAACACAAAATGGTTGACAATTCTCGCATTGTTTTATTTAATGATCATTTTCTTCTCCCTCCTCTCTCTGCCTCACTGAAGGACCTTTCAGCAGTTTGCAAACATCCCCGTTCACATTTGCTGAGTGTTACTGCAGGCATTTCTTTCATGTGACAGCTTGAAAAAGGGATGTGAAAGCTTTCCTTCTTATTTTCCTGGCCTTTCCCTCCATCATCTGACCCTCATGAATGCTCTGCAGCAAACAGTTTGCCTTTCTTGCATGGTAGAATCTGGAAATAATTCCCTGTCACAGCACTTATTTCTACCAGTGAATAAACTTGTGCAATTGTGCTGTGGTCTTTGCTACACAGTTCATTTTCTTAATTCAGAAATATGCTTTTTTTTTCCTTTCTTTTACCATTGCATACATTCACTGTTGCAAATAAAGTAGGAAAACAAGGGATAATCACCACTTAAATGCATTAAAACCAATGCCATGTATGGGGGACCAAAAACCCCAAATCAAGGAAAAAGTCCTAGCATCCTCAAAAGGAACATGCATCAAATGTTCTCTAGCCAAAGTACTTGCTTTTTTTGATGGAGCATATAAAAATTCAAAGTCCTGATAATCTGACAAGCCACAGTTTGATTCTTTGAATCTGCGATAATAGCTCACTTTGGCTCAGCTGGATTAGAGGTTCAACAGTTCTGATTGTTGCTGCTATTTGTTTGTAATTGGTATAACAAGCTCTGAGAGCAGTGAATGCCATAATCCTGTGTCACCATATAGCTCCAAGGAGATTGCTAATAAATAACAATAATATACATGCACACAAAATGAGTAGAAGCAGCAGACAAACAGGAAAATTATTGCTGTCTTGGTGGAGATTATTAACTTAAATCAGGCAGAAACAGTTTTCAGGTGTGGATGCCACCTTTGTAATTTCCTGGAGAATAAAAAGTCTGATATACATCTTTCAAAATACATTCCCTGGGAAATGTGGTTTATGTGACAGGGAAGGAGCTGTAGGCAAATGTGTGTGGGTTTTTTGATGGTGTCTAGTATTTGCCCCAGAACTGGCCACAGAGAACTAAACTGGCCCTGTTTGACCTGGTTGTCACTGTCACCCAATCTCCATCAGCACATCTGTTTTCTCACCAAGCATTGTTCCTGCGCTCACCTCTATGAAGTGATCCAAACCCAATTAATCTTAAAGTCCTCCCTAAATGTGGGTGCTATTTTAGTGTCTTGTGACTGCTCCCCCCATTTTTAAAGCCCAGGAGTTTCTGCCCTGGGTGCCTTGATGCAGCTGCTCAATTTTTACACCTTCAAGGACAACTTCGCATTCACTACCCTGTGCGCCCTGTCTGAGATTCACCATCAAGCCAACAACTTCAGGTTCATCTCTACAGATGAACTTCACAGCTGAAGTTCATCAAGTTGACGAGTCCCAGGGAGGAGTCTACAAGACAGATTTTCATCTCTGTTGCCTGGCATTAGTGTGAAGTCAGGGCAGTTATTCTCGGTACATAATGGTTTAATCAAAATTAGTTGTAACCTCAGTTAGGGGAAATTAGCAAAGAGGGAAATGTTAGGGACTTCCTTGCTGCTGAACTGTGGAGAAATGTATTCAGCAATAGGATTCCAAAGTCCCTTGTTAATTTAATAAGGTGCACTGCATGGGCTGTGTCCCATTCGTGCAAATATGGGATAATCAGCACAGTCTGGAATTGAACTCCTGGGAGAACCAGTCCATCATGCTCCCGCATCACGGCTTAAGTCTTCTTCCATTCTGAGTTAATAATAAACACAACCCAGCTAAGTGATATACATGACACATTTATTACCTTGTCCTTTAGAAGCAATTTCCTTTCTGCTCTGTTTTCTCACAGGCAGTGTAATTACCAAGTTAAGGAGAACAGAGAAAAAATAAAAAAAGAAAAATTTCCAGACTTGATCTTTCCCAGATGAAATGACAAAATTAATGAAGCAGTGTATACTCTTCAGAGCAGTAAGGAGATATACCTTGGAGCTAGCAGCTGCATTTCATCAAATTTTCAAGTGAAGGAACAACAGTGAAATCAACTCCATAAAGTACAGCTTAGCAACAGGAGATTTTTACATGATTATACTGAAGCTGCTGTTTTGTGCCTAAATGGAAGGTGAACGTCGTGACATTCCTAGCTATGTTTTGCAAGACAAACCCAGCCACCATTTCTAATATAAGAGATTGCTCAGTTCTAGACAGAAAAAAAAAATAAAATTGAGGCAAAATCCTCATACTGTTGGAGCAGGTGACTATTTACTTTATCAAAGCTAGGATTTCCCTAGCTTGCTGCCTTGTCTTGGATTGCACAGGGGGAATACCATGAGTTTTGTGTTTCATTTCCTTTCCATCCATTCTGTAGACCTATCACCAGGGAACCTTCTTAACTGAGGACCAGAAAATAATCCCTCTATTGCAAATTGCTCAGCAGAAGGTGCCCTAAACTCTCCTATGCATAATAGTTGCATAGTGCGCATGGTAGTCCTGCATTAACGATTGGACTCGATGATCTTAGACATGTTCTCTAACCTTAATGCTTCTATGATTCTACAAAAAACCAGAAGGCTGAGAGGAGCATCAAGTGGGAGTGTGCAAGCTGAGAAGCATTTAGGGAAAATGGCTGTTTGGTTTTTCTGCACCAGTGTGCCCAGCGAGAAATAGTTTCCATCCATGCTTTCAATCCCTGCTTGGAAAGAAAAGACACAGCCCCAAGGCATGATCACTACAATGGGTTGTATGTAAGTTGCTGCTTATAAGCATTTGTCAAACTGCAGTGAGTGCAAGACAGTGTAGCAATGTGTCCTCATTCAGCAGTGCTTCCCATGGGCAATGGAGCATGCTGGGAAATGGGCAGACCACTGCTGGTTTCTGACGCAGGAAAGCAATCTAAGGTGCTTGCATTTTAACCTCTAACGTCCCAAATTATTTGACGTCTGACATAGCCAGAGGGCTTGCACTGAGTATCTTGGTCCAAGGGCTATCATGAGCAGGATCACTGTCTGGGTGTCAGGACCTGGGTGTTTAATGGTCCTCTGAAAGTAATCTCTGCTTCCCTGTTGTTTGGAGATTTGGAAACTTTCAGAGAGTACTGCAAGGCTTGCAGTTATGTGCTGATCTGCCCACTCCATGTTAGCTTTCAAGAAGGGTAATTTAGCAGCAGAAAAACGAGGAAGCAGAGACAGCCAGCAGGAGAATGATGTGATGGAACAGCAAAACACATATGAAGTGTTGAGAGGCAGGCAAGGATCCCACAAACACCCTTCTCCAGCACTGACAGATGGAAAGCACCCCAAGGGTGTCTCCAGACCAAGCACAAGGGGAGTCCTTTGGAACAGTCGAACTCCTCTTCCCTGTGGAGAAGGTATCAGCAGCTGCTTTTCTGGTGCTGCTGTCCTATAGGGCTGGTCTTGAAAGCTGCCTCTGCTAGGACAGGCATTGGGACCTCCCTGGAACCCTCACATCTCTGAAAACCCTGTCATGTGACCACTCATGGCCAAAACAAACAGTCAATGGTTCTGGTGCCACAGCACAGTTTCTGCGTCTTTCTGGGCAGCTGTCATGAGATTGGCTTGAATAGAGATGTTTACTACAGCCAAGAGGAGAGATGAGAACCCTTGGGTCTGTGGTGCTGGGATATCCCTGCCTTGTAGGTCAAACATAAAGAAGTAATTAAGTTTAATCCTTCTGAAGCAGAAATTATGGGCCATACTTCGGCTGGTGTAAATCAGGATGACTCTGTTGGGATCAATGGAACAAACCCATCCTGTGCCAGTACAGGCTCTGGATTGCTGCCTGCCATTGTGCACAGTCACAAACATTTCTGAGTGTCATGAAATTAGAATGAAAGATTAATAAAATCATATTTTGCATTGTCCTCAGCACAGAGAGGCACGTATTGCTGGTGACTCTGACCCATGTTGCTTTCAAAACACACTGTTGTGTATAGAAATTAATATGGCTACATGCTGAAAAGTATTATCCTCTGCATTATTTGTTAGCTAAGCCTTATGGCTAAAGAATTCACTTCATTTAGCCTTATAGTTTTTATTCTAATTTGCACACAGCACTTCCCAGTGTTTTAAAAGCTGCTCAGCTGTTCTCTAGACTATATTCCTGGGAATTTAGGAGCTGGTGCCCCTCAGGGGTTTGCTCATAGACTGCCCACAATACCAGCTAGAATCAGGTGTGCCAGAGGAAACATCTTTTCAGTTCTTTATTTCCTTGTGCAGTTTCTTCAGAATTTCTCTTTAATGACAAATTCTCCGAGATAAGGTTTCATTGCAATTTACAATAACTGTGGTCATTTGGCCAGCTGAGTCTACTCCTTCACTTTGACATGTATGTATGATACTGAGTGAAAGCCTTAGTATGCAGGTTTTTTGTTTTGAAGCAGCATCTCAGGACTATGCACTAGCCTAACATACTGCCCATTTTTCCTTTAAATGAGAAAATAAGTTTTTCTAAAATCAAGTCATTTGCTGCCTATGGCTTGAACTCTGTCCCAGAAACTGTAATTGAATTTTGCTGGTTACACCTCTAGATAGATAGGTTCTATTTCTAGATAGATAGGATATTAAAAGGTATTATTTTCTTAAAACCAGTAATAGTAGATTTGCTGTTTAATCATATCACACTTCTGATTTGCAACAGAAGTGTCTTTGTGGTCCAGATGAAGAATGGAACTGAAAAAAAAAAGGTCAGATTTTATTTCTTGGAGGTGTAATAGCCTTTATTCTTGCAATTACTCACCTATGTCTTCTTAGATTAGAATTAATTATTAGAAAAGATAAGCTGTTTTTTAATTGTTACAGCTAGGGTTATACTGGATCAGTGTGACATGGTACATGTTCACTGCACTTTGAGAGACACATTCTCCAGCGAAAACTGACAGAACAATTTCAGCAAACATAAAACCTTGTCTTGAATTTGCACAAGGCCTGCAGGTGCTCCTGTCACAGAGTAAGATTTTGAAGTATTTTCCATACAAACAAATCAGGAGAATGGCGATTATGATGTTGCCATAGACATTATTAATGCATCAATCCTCAAATGTGTTACTGCTTCAAATTCGTGTCCATGGCACACCCAGGGTGATTCACTGTGCTTTTCCTGATAGAGAAGGAGCCTTGCTAGGCCAGTTGGATGACAACAGAAACCTTAATAGGCACGCTTTGGATATGCTAAGGAGTTGTCAAGCATCTGCAGATTCCTGTTTGATTTCTTCTAAACTGGAAAAGACTTCCCAAGCTAGGGGCTTTCCAAACAGCTGTTGTTGGAACAGCCTTGATTCCCAGCCTTTGCTGGGCTCAGGTTTCATGCCCGGCATTGCAGAAAACATCTTCATAGCTCAGACTGGCTTGGCATCTTATGGAGCAATCTCACCTGTGGTGCCGGTATCAGACACATCTCAAAGGTAGCTCTGATTTCTCCTGGAGTTTCTGTTACATGTCTTCCCAGTTAAAGTGGTTATTTTGGGCCACCAGGTCTGTATTGTATGAGTTACCATGGCTGATGCATGAAGATGAAGCATTAATTCCTTTGCTGGGATTAATTCCTGGAGTTCAAGGAGATATTCCCTTGATCTTAAGGATCGCAATGTCTCTGTTGATCCAAGAAAAGTGGAAGAAAAAAGGATTGTCTAAAGGGGAGTAAGAGTTGCTGTCTGATGTGCTCTGTACCCTTCCCCTTCTCTTTCTCTCCTTTGCTGAGGAAGTACCTTGGTATTAGTCTGAGCCATTAACATCCTATTTCTGTCCTTACAGCATGCTAACTCAGTTGTCTGCTTGCGTCTGTGCCTCTCTCTGATTTTGCACATCATTACTTGCTGGTAACCACACATTCAGCTTAATTTTCTCATTACACCAGGAAAACCTTCCCTGTCAGAAGCAGGATATGAGAAGTGTTTAATCCCCTGCTGCAGCTCCTGGTTTAGCTGTGAGATGTGGGGACTCAAAACCAGCATTGCTCAGCCTGTATATGACAAGGGCACTGGGCTGGGGGAGGAGGGAGGGTGGCAGGCAACCTGTGGTCCTTCTTCGCTGTGGCTGTGCTGGCTAATCTGGAGTCATTTCCTCTCCTTCCCTGCTTTGGCTCAGTTTTGTGAAACTCTTCACTATTACAGATGAGCTGTGCTTTCCAAACTTTTCTAACTACTTGTGCACCATCCTGCTTGACTTCCCTCCTGTCCTTGTTCCAGCCAGGACAGGGTTAATGTTTGCAGTACCAAGAGAAGGCACGGCTAGGACCCAGAGGTTATTCTATACTTCTGTCACCTCATTTTCTGGATACAGGGAAGGCTGCTTTCCAGTGAGTAAGCATGGCAAAGTGAGGGTCAGATAGTGCTGGTTTCCCCTGTTATCAATATTGTTGCTGTTACAGATAGTTTTCTTATTCCATGGCAGTTTCCAGCAAATTTCCTCCTGTCTTCATTTAAATCCCCCTTGAACACTCAGTCCTTCCAAAAGACCTATAAATGCTAACCAAAGTCAAGATAATGTCATTATCACTGCCATCAGTGGAGTAACTCATCAACTGCTGAAATAAATCACTTTCTCTGGGATTACTGCCTGAAAGCCAAATGTAATCAGTAAAGCTTGGGTTTGACAAGGCTGTCACAGATAGAACTCATTAACTAATGAATTGCAGCCGAAAGTTCACATTGATAATGTATCTGTGGTTTAAAAGAAACATTACAGAGACCCTCTTCTCAGCATTTGTTGCTTGCTAGATATGCTGTTTGTCAGATAAATCTTCCCACTTGATGAGGAAGTTTTTTTATTCCTCTTCCCCCAGCTGAACAATAGGTCTCTAAGCATTGTGCTGCCAAATGCTGTTTTCTAAAATCTTATTTGCTCCTTTGGAATAATGTACCTCTTCAGCTTAAATCAACATGCCAGCTATGCTATTGCCCATTGATGGAGGGATACTGCCTTTTGAAGAGTTTTTGATAAAGTAGTTCATCCTGAAAATGGCTGAATGAAAAAGAAAAGTGCTATCTGTTCACTGTGCTATCAGGAGAAAACTTGAATCATCGATAGGTTGGTTTCTAAGCAACCAAATGTAGTCTACAACCATAATAACAACACTTTGAAGGTAAATCACTTAGTCTGGCACATGCCCTACTCTCCAATTAATGGCAAATTCTTGTTAGCTGTTTTGTCTGGCAGACACACATTTAAAGGGCTGAAGTGGTTCTACAAAAACACAAGTGGTAGAACAAAACTTAGAATCATTCAGATCTCCCAAACACTAATAGTTTGAGTTTTTGCAGAAAATGTCCTAAGGTTTTTAATGGAAAATAAAAACCTTATTCTTCTCTATTCTTCTCTATTCTTCTCTATTCTTTTCTTCTCTATAGGACATTCCAGTGGATATTCCTCTGTTCAAGGCTGACTCCTCAAAGCTACATAAAAGATATTGCTATAGGTTTTTGAATGTTTTACCTAATTTTCCCCATAGAAAAAGGACATAAGTAACATAATATAGTGTTTATTAGAGTGCAGAAAACTCATTCTTTGTGAGCAAATCATAATCGTCTGCTCTACAGAGGTGTAGAAAATGGTTAAAATAGGATTGAAATTATCTTTTTCAATAGGTGATATTACAAGGGGTAATACAGAAACCTGTAAAAAATACCCTTCCCTGTCACAGTCCACTTCCTGAATCCATCACTCCTCATCTGTGTTCTCTGCCATGCATATTCCTTTCTTGTCTGCTTCTCTTTTTCATCTTACTGCTGAAAGAGGGTAATGCTGCCAGAGACTTGGTCCCCAATGAGTTGCTCTTAAGAGTAAGTCCTGTCTAAGCCTAGTAGTCTTTCTGCTCTTCCCATGGGAAGGAATGCAGCCCACAGTTTCTCTTAGCCAGGGGGCAAGCCAAGAAGACACATATCTTCATCTCCATCCTCCTGGCACTTTTTAAAAAGCAATGAGAGACTTAGGGGACCTGGTAGGCCATGAGAAGAGAGGTAATGTTTAAAAACCCACTGCAGAAGAGAACAACCAGCAGGAAGGTTTTGCTCATGCTTTTTGTGAGGAGGGAAAAGGCTGCAGCAACTGGTTCTCAGGTGGTCCTGTCAAGGACATATTGCTGAGAGCTGGGTGCTGCCACCATGGAACACTTGGAAATGGGAGACTGGAGTTTTGGCTAGGGAAGCAGGCATGTTTTGTGGTTAGGGACCAGCTGAGAGTGGTGGCAGGGAGTCTGGGGAAGCCTGCTTCCTTATGCACTGATACATGGTGTTGAAAGGGTCAGAAACCCTGTGGTCAATGTGGGAACAAGGATTGGAACTTCAAAAAAGTGGAAGTTTGCTGGCAGAAACACAGGCACTGTGGCCACCCAGGAGCCTAAGCGGCTTACAAAGAACTTTTCATCCTGCAGTTTGGGTACTTTTAAGTGGCGTGCTAAGATCTTCTTGTAATTTCCCTTGATATAGCTGCAAAATGGGGGTGGAAATAATACATCTGCTCTTCCAGTATCTGGCACAATGATAGTGCTGGACACCACTGAAAAACAAGTAGTACTGAATTACTTGAAAGACCATGCCAGAGGAGTTGTAGTAGCTCAAGGATACAGCAAACAAGAGTGGAAATCTGGGTCTAGGAACTGGGGCAGGGAAAGACTGTGATTGTATTAGTTGTGGACTTCTCTATGCTAACATACATTTGACAAATATTATAAAGAATGTCATCATAGGCTCTGTTTATGTGTAAAATGTTTCTGACAAGCTCAGCATATTTAGTTTGGTGAAAAAAACCCTCAATTTCTTTAGATGCATGCAAGAACCAAACTCTCTACTTGCCCTGTTGGAAGGACATCTGATCAGAAGCCTCTTTTTAGGAGCAGAAAGTCCCTGAGCCCATGGCAAGTGACCACATAATGATGATGTATCTGGGCCACTAAGGTGATACTTGGTTTAGGATTCAGGATGCCATTTAGGAAATTATAAGAGAGGAGGCGGGAAGAGAGGAACCTCTTTTTACAGCAAGTATGATGCTGTCTTCAGCTAAGTTAGAGCAGACAGATTTGGAGACTTGAGAAACAAGCCAGAGGTTTGAAAAGGACAATTTTGCATACCTGCAGGGACTCTCATCTAATCCCAAAAAGTTTTCCAGAGAGAACTAAAACAAAGAAATCCAATGATGTTTTTGTGTTGTTTTGTTTTTTCCTCCCCCAGACCTCTGTATTTCTCATGCTGCCTGATTAATGGGTATATTTTTGTTTAGAAATCAAGATGAGTCCTAGGAGCAATGAGGGTTCTTCAGTGTCCGAAAGGAACGAGTCCATGGAATATTTGTTCTTTTTTACAGATTACGTCATGTCTTTTTTATTTCAAGGCATATTTCACATGTATATATGAAGAAGGAAAGATATTTAATGTTCAGCTGAGCCTATAGAAGGAACTTGTGAGCACAACATACACACTGACAGATCAGGGGACTGCCATGCCTCTTCTGTGGCTAAACTTGTGCCATAATACCCAGTCTGGAGAGAGTTTTATTTCTGGGTGACCTCCTGATCTGCTCTAGAAGGAACTCTTGAAGTAAGAGTAAGTTGATGCGTTAGGCAGTGTTGGATACACTAGGCTCATGAGAATGGAGAGCCAGTTGAAGAGGCTGGGATAGGAGGCCCATCACAGAGCTATGTCTTCTATCTGAGACCCATCACAGCCATCCAAATGTGTGCAAAGTAGTGGGCTGGTGTTATTGATATAGCCCCTGCCTATACCATATCAGCTCTGCATGCATTCTCACAGCATAGGACCAAAACCTTGAATAGTGGTTGGACTGTGGAAAGGGCATAAAGAGTGGAAAGTTCTCACACATACACCCCCATCACAGTCATCTGTGTCATTTAATTACCTGCAAGGAGGGAATTCAAAAGTACATAAGTGAGAGATCTCTGGGATCTCCACAGCTCTTGCAAAAGCAGTTAAAAGGCTGAGAACCCCCTTCTCAGGGCAGTTTCAGATATTTCAATTGTTTTTAAAAAAATTCTATTTCAGCTTCTCAGTCATACTTGCATATGGGGTACATATGGAGGAGAAAAAAAAAGCAATGACTGGCGCCAAAATGGGTCTGCTGCAGCTTTTAACAGTCCTTTCTGCTTACTATTAAAATGCAGCAGGCCCAGTGATAATGCTGCTTTATTGCTGCAAAAATACTTCCCAAAGACATGGCTGTTAGAGCACAGTAGGGAAACGTGATATGAAGCAGGCGGTTTCGGAGTGGCAGGCGCAGGGGCTGAGCACAGCAGCCAGGTCAGGCTGTCCTAGAGACACCCAGCCTGGCTGAACTAGCAGGTGGGCTGAGATGTAGATGGGCTGGGGTTCTTACAGGAAAAAGCACTGATGGTGCACTGTTCAGACTGTCCTGGGTGATGACTCAGAGGACGGGACCATGCTAAACCTCCACACAATCCACCATGTTTTGCTCCTCACCATGCCTCTCCAGATGGGCGGCTTTCCTCCATCTTACCTGTGCTTCAGTGGTGACATGTCTTCAGCTCCAACAGGTTGCTTTCAGCTGGGGCCTGGCCCTCTTCTCTTCACATGCCCACAGTCCTGGCCTCCTTTCCATGCTCCCCAGTTTGCATACAATTGTATGCATCAAAAAGCAGTTATGCATGCCTGCTGTATCCTATCACCATGTCCCAATCTAGGGCCAGCTGGTCTTCCTGCTGTCCTGTATTTTGCATGACACTACCCAGAGGGATGAGCCCTGGTGGGAACTCTTCTTCCTACTGGCTCTGGCAGGGAGCAGCAGGAGAAGTGACAGCCAAGACCTGGAAGGTGACACTTCAGCAGGACCTGGGAAATCTATCGGTTTTTGACACCTGTGGTAAGCTGTGGCTCTGTTACTGTACCTGGGAAGTGTCTGGCAGCTCCTTTGAAGTTGCCTGCCCTCTGTCTGCCTGCCAGCTGCCTTTCCTGCTATGGCTGCCCACAAAGGCATCTTGGGCAGGAGGCAAAGGGAACCATGCTGAAGTTCAGCATTCAGTGGGATGATGCCCACGTGGGGACTAGCAATACGCTACCCATGCAGTGTTGGAGGGCAGGTTTTCAGGGCAGTGGTTGTGAGCTATGGCCATTGCCCTTTGGCTCTTCCTCCC
Organism: Neodrepanis coruscans; assembly: GCA_013400695.1. NCBI lineage: Eukaryota > Metazoa > Chordata > Aves > Passeriformes > Philepittidae > Neodrepanis > Neodrepanis coruscans. Next base: position 21,254 of record VYZS01086149.1, on the reverse strand, counting down.
CTCTTCCACAGCATGTGGTAGTTGCTGAGCAGCATGCCAAAATCTATTTCTTATCAAGGCAAATTGCGCTTCAGTGGGATGCCAAATATTTGTGCAGACATACAGAGGCCATTTGACTTGAAGCTGCATGAGGACAGTACTGTTTAAAATATGAATCTGTATCACAACAGTGCTGATTTCCACATAAACCTAAATCACTGATTCAGAGATGCTCAAAAGCAGGGAACAAGATACAGGCTCACTGAGGGCAGTGGAATGTCTTAACCCTTTCTGCAGATTCTTGCCAAAGCTTCCAGGAAAGAGAGCTCATTTTTCAAGAGTTCTTTTCTTGCTACACTATCTGTTCCTGTTCTCATGCTCTGTATACATCTTAGCCCACTCCAAATCCTCAGCAATCTGTGATTACTGTATACCATCTTTCAATGCAATAGCAGGCTGTGAAATACTCTGTTCTCAAAGCTCTGTCTTTTGCCTACACCACGTCTATGTTTAAGGCTTTCTTTGCCTCTGTCTTCAACACGGATGATGGACCAAGGGGACCTCAGTGCCCTGAACTGAAGAGCCATGATGGTGAGAATGATCAACTCGCAGTCAACCCTGAAATTTTGTGGCGTCTGCTGCTCAGGCTGGATCCCTACAAATCTATGGGGCCTGATGGGATTCATCCCAGAATCCTCAAAGAGCTGGCTGATATAATTGAAAATCCTCTCTTGATGATTTTTAGCAGTCTTGGGTATCCAGAGAGGTCCCAGCTGACTGGAAGATGGTGAACATTGTCCCAGTTTTAAAGAAGGGCAAGAAGGAGATTCNTGCCAGATCCTGCACATGGGATGAGGCTCTTCATACAGACTGGGGAATGAGATGCTGGAAAGCAGTGCTGCAGAAAGGGACCTGAGGCTCTTGTTTGATGGCAAATTGAAAATGAGTGAGCCGGGCCCTGGCAGCCAGGAGGGCCAACCATGTCCTGGGGGACATCAGGCAAAACATCACGAGTCAGTTGAGGGAGATGATTGTTCCATTCTGCTCTGCTCTGATGTGGTTTCAACTTGAATATTGTGTACAGTTTTGGGCACCACAGTATAAGAAAAATATTAAGCTCTTAGAGTGTCCAAAGGAGGGCAACAAAGATGGTGAAGGGACTCGAGGGGAAATTGTATGAAGAGTAACTGAGGTCATTTGGTGTGTTCAGCCTGGAGGAGACTGAAGGGAGATCTCACTGTAGTTACAACTTCCTTGTGAGGGCAATAGGGGGGACAGGCACTGATCTCTGTGATGACCAGTGGCAGAACCTGAGAGAATGGCCTAAAATTGTGTCATGACAGGTTTAGTTGGGATATTGGAAAATGGTTCGTCACCCAGTGGGTGTTTGGGCACTGGAACGGGCTCCTCAGGAAAGTGTTCACAGCACCAAGACTGACACAGCATCTGAGTTCAAGAAGCATTTGGATGATAATCTTAGGCATGTTGGTGTGACTCTTGGGGATGATCCTGTGCAGGGCTAGGATTTGGATTCGGTGAGCCTAATGGGTCCCATTCAACTCAGTGTAATATGTGATTCTGTGATTTTAAGGCTTCTTGTAGAGTTTTCTTCATCAAGCAGAGCAGAGTAGATGGAAAATGATGCATTTTACATCCAAAAAAACATGTAGATGTGGTTCTTAGGGACATGGTTTAGTAGTGGACCTGGCAGTATTGAGTTAATTATTTGACTTGGTGATGTTGGACATCTTTTCCAACCTTAATGATTCTATGATTCTATTTTTTGCTTTCCCTGTTTCAGAAGTATACACCTGCACTTACACAGTAGACAGCCCTTACTGCTGACACCTCCTCACATTATCTCTTCATGCCAAAGTAAAACTTGTTTTCATCTCTTCCTGTAGCAACCCATTGGTGAAGAGCTGAACTTTTTAGCAGCTATAGTCAGCTAAGACCAATTTTTATGAAGTTACTTCAGAAATGGAAAGTGAAATTACACAGAATTAGGAGGTGGTGAGATTGGTAAAATGAAAGAAAATAATAAGCTTCAAGAAAACTCTTTGTTTATTTGTTTTTGTTTGGTTGGGTTTGTTTGTTTGTTTGTTTTTTCCCAAAGAAATGCTAAGTTTTCCAAATATTTTAACCACACTCGAAGTTACCCTTCTGTGAAAAAGAAAAGGATTCCTTTTTTCAGAATTGTCTTTGGGAAATGATGAGAAATCATAAATTCTGTCACCATTCATAAATTCTGCTGAAATTTCTGTGGCAACTACAGAGGTGAAAAATACTGGGTTAGAATGGAAAGGAATGAGTGGCTGCTCTTGGGATATGAGAAAATTACACAGGTGTTAAAGTGTCCTCCACTGCCAACCCAAACAAAGTGTGGTCTGTGTTGAATTTTCCTTGGACTGACAAGGGTGTAGTTTCCAACTACAATTAGATTTCTTTCTATAAAATTTAGTTGAGGAATCAATATCACATTTTCAAACTGAAAAATTAACAAGTCCAGGAGTTTCTGTACTCATATGCTTTGACAAAAGAGATAGATTTTAATGGCATTAGCACTGAGTGGACAAATGGTACTAATTTGCAGGATAGTAGATTCCAGATATAAAAGAATTGTTGGTGATAAAGATTTATGTTCATGCTCATGAAATGCTTGGTTCTTCCTACTTACAACTTAATACTAGTTCCCTCTGGATTTTCCATTCTTTTGGTTTTATCCTATAGCCTTTTTGAGGGCAGGAAAAGAAGAAGACAGCAAAAGGATTTAGAGGATGTGAGTGGGGTCAGGGTCTGCACGCGCTAAGGAAACAGCAAACTGCTTGAGGTCACAGACATAGTTAAATAACACTCAAAATGTCCTGTGTTTTTTTACCCCAGCTGATATCATAAAGCAGATGTTTTGTTGTTTGTTAAACATGGAGATAAAGCTGAGCTGGCGTGGTGAGAACTATTGCTTGCTGACGCAGCCTGCCTGAGGCACTGTGCCAGCAGGAGATACTTCAGACCCTGGCTGCCCTGCTTTCCTCTCTAACAAGAGGCATGATGTCTGCAGAGTGATCAGGAAGGGGTGACTGAGACCCAAAGGGTAGTGGGAGCATCCTGACTCTGCTCTCTCTTGCTGCCTCCAAGGAAAAGAAGAGAAAAAGGTGCGTGGCATAACTTCTGCTGCTGGACCTTTGGTAGGGTTTCCAGGCTCTCCCGGGACGGAAATAGATGGAAAGGGAACAGCCCTTGTTGCCTCTTTGAGCCATCCATGACTCTATGGGATTATGTGGGTTTCCCGTCTTCTATTCAGCATCCCTATGCAGGAGGAGAGCAGAGCAGCTCTCAGATAGCCTTGGGCAGTGTTGAGCCACTGATTTCAGACAGTTTTGCATCAAAATTTTTTTATGCCCTTGGGGTTTTTCATATATTGAAGTACCAGTACACTGTGGGAAAGTTTTGGTGAGTTCTCAGTTTCTCTACACACATTTCTGTCAGCAGTTGATGCCAGGGAATGGCATCAGGCTGTGTCTTGCTTCAAGCAGCACTGCAAACCTGGTGGGAGCAAAATGGTTCTCTGGGCCATTCTGCCTCCAGAGCCTCGTGACTTGCACTATTGGATGGGATGCTGAGTAGTTTAGGTGGAATTTCTGTGGATACTACAATATTCTTACCTCTAAAGTGACCTTGTTCCTCTGTCAATGACTAATATCAGTGACTAATAATCTTCAGGCTTCTTTTCTGACTGCTCTTCTTTAAAAATAATTAGTCTTGGGATTTGGTGTAAGGTGGCAATTACAAATAGAAAACATTTTTTATACTTATCAAAATATAGAGACAAAAACAATCCCAAGTAATGTCAGAAGAAGAATTGGCTGAGCAAGTGAAGTTCTATTGCAATACATTGCAATATATTATATTCCCTTTGCAGTGGGTTTGCTGTGTCATATCATACCATACCATAAAGAGTAGATAGCTCATGTGCCCTTCTGAAGGCTAACTGTCTCTGTAACTTTGTGTTACATGTCTTGTGTTCAGCTTTTATTAAAAAAAAAAAAAGTGTGATCTGAATAATTTTCTGCCTCCTGCATTTCTTGCTTTTCTTCTCACTGATTTTTGCCCTTAGGGATTTGTGACATAGCTTTTTTGTTGGGTGTTACATAAAAGACTTTAACAACTGCAGCAGTTGTTTAAACATCAACTGCAGCAAAAAATGAATGTAACATCATCACATTGCTCTAATAGGAGGTGATTTCCCTGCTTCAGAAACCAGAAGATCTCTATGTAGCATCTGGTAAAATAAAGCCTAGGAGCAAAGAAGCTGGCAAATAAGACAGAAAGAGCCAGTGTCTTTTTCCTTTTAACTGTTGGCACCTTCTACCACCACATCTGCTCCATGGATCTAACATTTGATGAGCTGATTTGATGAATCGCTACTGTTAGGCTTATTTACGTATTTTGAGGTTACATGGCCAAGGTCTAGGGCTGTTTTCATCCTATACCTGGGGCATCAGAAGTAAGCATGCAGCTGACTAATTTCTCCGGTCTTTCAAAATTTGACATCTCTGGAGGATGGTTCACATTGCCATCTTTTTAAAATACACTAAGACCAGTTTTTCAAACTCTTGTTCCCAAATCATATCTTTATTGAAAATTCAGGCAATTTAGGAATTCTTGACAAGGAAATAGATGTCCAACACAAAAAGGAACTGGGCAGAGAAAACATTTCTGCCCTGTGCCTAGCAAAAAAGATTTGAAAACAGTTTAGAAAAGCATCTTTCAATCACATTGCAAAGGCGTTTCATCCCAGTGAAGATGAGGGTGGGTGCTCAGCGACACTGTCAGATGCCAACTGTCAAGAATAGGAGTTGACAGGGCAACACTTTTCAAATTCTGCTAAGTAGAAGCTCCTTTTACTAAACTGCCCATTAAATGCTCAAGAAATGTTAATCTCCCTGAAAATCCCATTCTTCAGGGGTTAAGTTGCTTTTCAAAGTGGTATTTGGGACCCTAAGTCATTTTTCAGAATACCTTTCTGAAAAATGTCGTTGTAGATCCTTTAAGATGTTGCTTGTGACCACAATGTGTTGGGGAGTGGTTGTGATATCCCAGTAAATTTGATTATCAATTTGTTGAGCATGTTCTTAGGCAGATCAAGTGCAAATAGTAATTTTATTTAGCTTGAAGATCTGGTAAACATGAAGAGAAAAAAGGCTCTGTAGCTGGACAGGTCTTATCTCAGTATCTTTATTTACATGTTCAAAGAACACTGATGCAATCAAGTACCAAAAGAACTGCTTTCCATCAGCCTGGGAACAGAAACAAATTAGTCTTTAATAATGTTGTGTGAAAACTATGGCAAATGTTATGTAAAACTGTACAAACAGAATGTTTATGTTCTGGTTCCAGGTGATTTAGTGGGCAAAAAGAGAGACATTTTGTGTGAAATAGCCATAAAATGGTTTGCTATTATATAAGGATAGGAAGTACTAGATCAAACTAATGGTGACATGCTGAGAACCAGGTGCTCTGAAGCAAAATGCAAGACATCCCAGTGTGGATAATTATGAAATAGTCTGACTATATGGGAAATTTCTGCATAAATGACTTTAGTCCTAAAAGGCAACATGTTTGTATTGCTTCTGAAAGGGTTTTAGACTGATTTCCCACAGACACAGCGTTTATGCAACCAGTGTGCTGCCCAGGTGTGCAAATCTCTTATTCCCTCTCTCTCTGTCTACGCTCTTGTCTCCAGCAAACTCTGAACACATCCAATCTCTGCCACATGGAGCAGAGGAGAGGAGATCTCACAAATAGCTAATTTCCTACAGTTTTTATGAATTTAAGCTGCTCCCTAGTGAGGAGAGACAGATAATCGTGCCAGATCAAGTGAGCTTACACCTCACTAGAAACCAGAGAAACCACATGGGAGAGCATCTTATAAATGCTGCAACTGTGGGAAAAACTTCAACCATCATTCTCCATCCACATGCAAATCATAGGTAACCACCAGCACTACTGGTGCTATTTCTTTCTCCTATTGATTATAACTTTAGATCTCTTCGGGATCTAATATTAATGCTTGATTCTTTATAACTGAACGTCTTCTTAGCTTTAACCACCTCCAGGGGCAACAAATGCCAGCTGAATAAAGTGGGGATAGGACATTTCCTTTTGCTACTAGAAGAGCTACAGATTTCATTGTAGCTCTTCCTATAAATTAATTAGTGCATCATGCTCTTTATGGGTCAGCAGGCTAATTTGTAAATTAATTAGAAGCTAGTTGAAGACAGTCTCTTGCCTCTTGAGAATGCTAGAATTAATTGTTTCAAGGTGTTGAAACCTTATCTCTGCCATACTGGGCTGTTTGACTCTTCTTTGGAGTCAAAACCATGCTGGAAGATTTATATTATCCCTCTTCTCAGACTAGGACAGGACTACTCCATGGCATCCACCTTTTTTTGCACTGGGCAGTTGTGGAGTCCTCAGGATGAAGATAGTGTTTTCACAGCTTGGTCATCTTCTCAAGGACCTGGGCCACAGTGTGCTGTCCCATGCCAATCCATTCGCCTTGCTCTGTCAAATGCCACATCTTGTATTGCTTCTTCATCACCTTAACAGCAGCATGAAATAGATGAATCCTCCTAAGAGAAGATCCATGGTCCTTGTCATAGTGCTTACATTGGCCCAGATGGTGTTTAGATATTGAACAAAAGTTATCATAGGAAGTTCTAAGGTGGAAAGGTGGGTCCTCTGTAGTAGAAAGAGATATGAGTATGTGTTTCCCACAAAATTCAGCAGCTGGTATAACATTACTAACAGGGAAATTTATTCATAGATATTTTGGCGACTTTTCAAGATAGTCTCATTTCAGTTGCACAACTCTTCTTTTCCTTTCCATTAATATTTGTGCAAGGACTGTATTGTTCCTAGAAGCAGTATTTTGAAGGCACTTGAAGCAACCCACAGGTTGCTTGCTTGCTCCTAAAATAGACTAGGCAAAATATGATTAATCTATATTTCTTTTGGAAGCCCAAATGCTTTATAAGATGAATCAACTTGTCAGGGACAGTCAGGACTGGCAAGTAATATGTCATGTCTGAGACAGTGGATTACATGGTTCAGTTGCTTGACTGCAAATCTCAAATATGCAGGAAAACATAGCACTGGAGTCTGTTTAGGCAAGATGTTAATTGAATAAGTTCAGAAATTCACACTGTATATACATTTGTCCCCATAATGAGCAGAGCTATGTATTCATTCAGTTTCCTTGGAGATGTGGCTTTGATTCACACAGAAGCAGCACTTGAAAGTGGCCTGAGAGAGAAGCAGCAAAACCTTTCAGGTTTGAAGGGACTCAAACGCTTGGGTAAGTCCAAAGGACTGATGGTAGTTCTTTTCAATTTCTTTCTGAAACAAAGCTCTAAAGAATTTTGCTTGGTCTTTTGGTGAAGTAGCTGAGCATTACCTGTTTTTGACAGGACAACTTATTTAATGTAATATTGTGCCTCTCTGGGAAACCACATTGGCATGTTATTTTCTATACTTTTTCTTGGCCCTTATACATTTATGTCCATGCATGCAATATTCTTTATGTTCCAGTCTTCTCTTGCATGACTACCATACATCCTTTTTTCCACCCTCCCACATAATCTACTGTAAGGGTAATTTTTTTGGCTTTTAAGAGTGGTGTTAACAAGGATCAGATGCTGCCATCACTTATGAAAGAGCTAGGTTTCCTTTAATAGCTGCAGTATGCACCGGTAAAAAAAAAAAAAAATTAATCAATGAGGACATTACAGTGAAGTTCTTGTATTTAGCAGGTGAAAAGCCAATACTCGACCTGTAGTGAGATTTGCTCATGGAAAACCCCTGGAAGCTGTATTTAGCAGCAAGGCATTAGTCACCCTTGGAAAGCTGCTAGCACTTCTGGCTTACACTGTGCTGTGCTGTGCCATGTGCAAGGATTGCTTTGGATGCTGCACAGTGTTAACAGCCACTCCCACTTTGCCGCAGGTGTTGAGTTTAAGTATACAGTTCCTGCTAATTTTAGGAAAACATGAGCTCACATTCCAGACAGCTTTCTCTCCAGCCAGAAGATGCAGGTTATTGTCCTCCCCTCTTCTGGCAGATCAGGGTAGGTAATGCCCCATGTATGCAAGAAGCATGTGATAGGATTTCTGTTGAACTGGTCTAGGGATATTGGGTAGAAAAGAGACAATGTAAGGGTGATGAAGGGCTGAGAAAGGTAGGTTTTCCGTGTCAGATGGAGATCAGGTAAAGAGAAGACAGCAGAGCAGTGAGGTCATGGAGAGAAGTCTAAGGAGTGGAATCGATTAGATCATCAAAAGTGGTGGACTAGGTCATGCTGTGCTAAGGCTAAGGCAACTCCTAAAAAAACTTAAAGGGGAAAATACAGATGATGAAGGAAGAAGACAGTTTAATAGACTGGAAAGCTGGCTTGCCTGCAGGGATGCCATCTCAGAGCAATGACTCTCCTGGGAAGAAAAAAGCAGCTGCTGCCTGATGGACAGTTATTCATCCTTTCCAGTCTCCAGCACAACTGGGCCAACCAGGGAGGAGACCCTCACTCATTGCCCCAAGCAGAGTGCCAGATTTGTCTGACTAGTGGAGGAGAGGGAAGAAAGCCCCAATAAGAATGGCACTATGTTGGCTGTGCAGGCATAGGGATGTGCTTTGGCACAAATTAGCAGAGGCTCAGCCAGGTGCCTTCTCTGGGACCAGCCAGACTTTTCTTTCCTTTGCAGCTGAGACAAGGATTTGCAGAGAATAACGGCTGCTAATACACAGTGTCATGGCTTCATGAGGAAATGTCTTGAAATAATACATACTTACAGCTTTTGTTGATGTCTTTATTTTATGACAGTCTAAGTGTGCGGACCTTGAATTGGATAAACAAATCTGGGAACACTTTTTCTGATGGAGAATATTAAGCAAATATGGAAGTGTTAGAAATGATACAGCATTTCATTTAGACATTCTTTTAGCTTGTGTTGGAACACTGTACTGTTTTTTTTTTTTTGAGAATTTTCAGGGCTGGTGTGCCCTTCATTCAAAATACCTAGAAAGTAACACATGAAAAAAGACAGGTTGAACAGAGGGTCTTGTCTGATACAAGGCTGTTAGGAGAGGAAAACTGGTTGTTTCAGCTGCTAAAGTATTCCTTCAGGTTTTCTGTTAAGGCTGTCCTGAACAATGGTACAATGGGGTCTCAGATATTGACAGGGGATCCTCCTGGTGCAGGGAAACCCCATGGGTGGCCCCAAGATGAGCAGGTTACTTAAGAGAGGCTACAGTTGTGTTTTGACCAGGTGTATCTCTCTGTATAGGGCCAAAAGCATGTGGGAAGGCACAATGCAGCTGAAAAACTCCCTCCTCTGTTTCCATTTAGCGGTTTCTCCAATAATCTTCCCAAGGAACCTTATAAACCTCTAAGTAGTGGGGTTTTTAAAACACTGCTGTTATGTTAATAGTTTAGTGCTGCCTCCTTTGTTATGTGTTAATGGTGCCCTTCTCTTAGTTCTACTAATAAAAGAAACTTAAAACTCAATGTGAAAGTCCTTGTAAAGTTACAAATCAAACACATTTTTGCCGTTTTTACCTGATATAAAAGATACAGTGGCTGCTGCATCGGACGTTAGTGTCAGACCTTAACCAGGGAGCTTGCCAGGTCAGCTGCAAGGCTTATAGCTATGTATGCGGGATCACCTCCTCTACCTACTGGGCAGAGCTGTAAAGGAGTATTTTACATAGTGAAAGATCTCTTAAATGAGAGGGAAAGGGATAAGGAAGCTTCTGACAAATTAGCAATAATAGAGAATATGACATCTGGAATCTGGATAGAATGAATCATAATCTGTATAACATTTTGATCATCTCTTTAATACAACTTTTGAGTTAACCTATGGAATATATTCATACAGAATTTATTTCCCTGCAAGTGAATTCTCCAGGCTTGTTCATAGATCTATGGAGAACTCTCCTTTAGGTTACAGTCTTTATTTCTATGTTGCCATTTAAAAAAATAGGAAAAGAGGGATGCGCTTGATTTTCCCAAACTGTCAAGGATGTCACCTATATACTATGCAGACAGCCCTCAAAGCACTAAATGACTGTTATCTTTGTAAGGAGGTGATGAGTGCATGTAGATTGTTAAGAGTCTGGGCATTTTTGGAGAAAGTTTTGGTTTAGATGGCATCATCTTGAGAAGTCTCCCAGCTTTATATTTCCTATGGTTTCTGTGAGCAATTGCTTATTGGTGAAATAAATGAAGGCAAAATCCACAGGTGAATAGGAAGTGTGGGCTGATTTCTGGACAAAAGTACAGTGGAAAAGACAGGAAGGCTGAATTTAAACAGATCTAGAAAACATAAAATGATGCCAACTATTCCTTTCCTATTGCCAAGACAATGTGCTCTTATAAATAGAAAGAGTAAGGGACTCTGTAAGTCATTAAGAGGTGGTAATTTGTCTCACCTAATGTTGTCTTTATGTGCTTTTGTGCAAAAGTGAGGACTGTCCCATGACTGTAAAGGTCAACTCTGGACCATGATATGAGCTGCTGAAGGCAGAATCCCATTCCCACATATGTTGTGCTTTTCTTAGGGTGCCAAGAGGGAGTAAAAAGCTTTCAAAAATGAGACAGAAAGTTAAAAAAATGAAATTATTTTTGTAGTTGGAAAAAGGCAGAGAAAGTAAGAGTAAGACCTTGAATCTTCATTTCTGTTACCAGTGGTCCCAGGATGAAGGCAGGCTCCTTATATACCCATCTGGTTTCTACCACAGGGTACAGCAAAATAGACAAGTTTCCACTGGGAGGGTTAGATTCTGTTGAAGCAGCATTTTCTCATGGAAAATATTTGCTGTCAGAACATTTTTGGCTAACTTTCAGCATGAACATGAAAGGGTCTGACAGCAGTGCTACAGTTACTTCATCCATTAAAAACAGAGGCTCTGGAGGGGCAGGAGAGGGCTAAAGGCACAGCCCCTACCTCTCTGTCATGATACTGAACATGGGCTGTCCTGTCTGCAGCTCTGGCCAAACCCAAAATCCTGCAGTGGGGAGAACCTTGAGGGCTTGTAAGCAGTGTAGTGCTTGGCTGAGTGGTGATGGCTGCATCTGCCCATGCAGGGCTTGCTCCCCATGGGTGAACTGGTTTATATTATGACTTTCAGCCTTGTTTTAATCCGATTGATAGAGTGGCCAGAGATGCTGATGGGATTAGAGCTCAGCAGAATGACGAAGCACTTGGGATTTGCCTTCATGCAGATTCCTGTAGCACACAAAAGGGGAATTGCTGCTTCTGATTTACAAGCTGCAAGAACCTTGCATTGAGGTGGAATGTTTTCTCCAAGACTTGGGTCCAACCCAAACACGTCTCACAGTCCGTAGCCTGAGCTTGGCCTGACTTTTTTTTGACCACACCCAATACCTTGTGTATGGTCTCAGGCATTGCGACATCACAGTGGCAGACCCAGAGGCACAGTGGAGCCAGCAGGTGTTGGGCTCTGCTTCCCAAGAGGTGACCAGGCAGGCGCCAGCACTGTGGGCACCTCTTTTCTCTCCACCAATTGGATGATAACTGACATAGTTGTTCCTGGGGCTAGCCAGCTTGGAAGGAATTGCTGGCTGAGGTCTGTAACAAAGGTAAATCACCCAATTTCTCCCTAGAATCAGCAGAGCAAGATGGATTTGCACCACCTGTGATTTTCGTTCACTGCACCTAAATAGACTCCTTTTTATTTTCCCCACTTGAAAAAACGAAAATTAGAGTAAATAATTTCTACACCTACTGATTGCTTTGTTTATAGGAATGGTGTCTCTAAGTGGTCCAGCCTGAAGTACCAGTGCTGCTAATGGAGTAAATTGCAAGTACATTGCAGCAGTCATCCCAACGGCTGTCAGAGAAACAGAGCACTCCCTCTTGAGTGAGCTTCCAACTTTAAGCCCTGAAAGAGCAGCTTGACACCCTGTGACCTGCCTGGTAATGTTCTTAATCCACCTCTTTATAAATACACATTCCCCAGAGGGGCGGTGGGGTGGTGAGGGAGGATAGCAAATGCAGTGAGAAGGATCTTGTAGCCTCTCACTGTGTTTGTGGGATGCTGATGAAGGTGGTCACAGGCTAAGTGGATTAAACCCAGGGAACATCAGTTCAAAAATAGGAGCTGCAGGCTGATGGAAAGATCATGGAAAGCTAGAGGATTTGCTGGTGATCAGTGCCAGGCCCCCACAGGAAGTGAGGAAGGGTATGGTCTCGCCGGCATTTCCTATATTGGCAGTGGATATGGCCTAGACATGCCTGGGGGATCCTTGGAGTATGACTCTGCCTGACTCCAAGCCTTGCAGCTCACACGCATCCTTACAAGTTGCAGCTGGTGAAGCAAAACCAAAGCAGGGTCATCCAGGAGTGGCTCTAGGGGTAGAGTACTTCCCACCTGTTCCTCATCCTGTCCTCATTGAAGCCCACCAGGTATCTGGGCTTGGTTGGACGTGGGAATGCCTGACATCAAACCCTCTTCTAAAAGATACCAACACTTGGAGTTAAAAATAAGATGGAGACACATTCATTAAAAAAAAAAAGTTAATAAAATAACCATTAAAATAAGGAACAGTTAAAAATAAGATTTAAAAATACAAATAAAGTAAGAATAATCAGCCTTCCCTCCTTGTGCCTCTCCAAAGCTTTTACTGTACTGTTTCTTCATGCAGTCTGATTCATGCAGTTCTTCATGACAGTGTCTGTTTTTATCTTCTGCCTTGTGCACTGAAAGAGCATCTCCAGGCTTTAGTAATCACAGCAATACCCAAGCTAGTGACAGTTCTTGCTCCTCTATAATAGCTGGCCTTTTTTGACTGTTTCTTTTGCAATTTACCCCATTTATTTTCTTCACATAGTCTGGTATTAAACCTGTCTTTTAAAAGTAGTTGCCCTTGTAATCAAAAATATATGTTGATTGACTGTTTGCTAACTCAAAATCAGCTGACTGGTCTTTTGACCAAGTATTATAAAAAATGATTACTCTTGGACCCAGTTTAATCATGTTAATGATTTTAATTTTGAAGCTACTAAGTAGGGAAGAGGCACAAATTAAGGCAGTATGTGAGGGGTAGTGACTTTTTATAGCTCAATATTATTCTGATAATAAACATATCTCGCTTTATATTTTTTTTCCTATATTTAAGTACACACAAGAAGCCCTGTTGGGTTTTACACACATAAGTTCTGAGCTAAAAAACGGCAGCTATCATCCCACATCTCTCTTTCTGCTCCTGGGAAAGGTTAGCTTTTTCTTTTTGTCCTAATACTGCAGGAATTAACAGTTTAGGGGATCGAAACATGTCTGAAAGTCTCCAGGAAGATAATACTTGGGAAGACAGGTTTAAGCTGAATACGAAAGCAGATTTCATCAGCCTTCTTGGAAACAACCTGACCAGAGATTGTGATCCGTTTCTAAATTTGGCCTTTGCATTTTCCATGTACAGGAAGTGATGAAAATGGCAGCAGTAATCCCTGGTGAATTTAGACACGCACATCAGGAGCTGAATGCCTTTGTTTGTTATAGAGCTGCAGAAAGTTGGGTGTTGTAAACATGACTCATGACTCAAGTTTAATTAAGACAAAAAACATGGGAAATGTAGCAGAAGGTCTCATACATCTTTCTTTGCAGTTTTGGCAGCTGAAGATTTTTCCAAGAGATTTGAATGTGCTGCACCAGCGCAAATATAAACACAAGTTTTATACCAATTTTCTCGTTTCCGAGATGACTTTTACCCTTGTTTTTTTGGATGAAGCTAAGATACTCCGAATAGGAAAAAAACCTGACCTAGTGCATAAGCACATTAACTTGTGGCAAGCCAAACTGCAGCTGATGAAAATAAAAGGCATGGTGAACTTATGATAAAACTCCTACAGTCAATTTGGTCCTGCCCCAGTAATGACAAATTTAGTCCTGGATGAATCAGACCCTCAAATATATACTTGTCAATTCAGAACCTGCCTGTTTCTCAGATTTTCAAATACACATTTGGTGTTCAAATGAGTACACTTTGCTGATTGAGCAAGAATTTGTTCTGGACTCACTACCTGACCTTGGCCTCTCTGCAGATATTGTGTGGAGCCTCAGATTTTGGTTCAGACAAGTTTCTTCCTAAACCAGCATATATGGTGAACAAAACAGTCCGTATGAGTTCAGAGCTATAGGCACAGAGTTCTTGAGAAGATAGATGGTGGTGATACCGCCTTTGCAGAGTGGACAACAAAGTCAAGTGGCAGACATTGACTTTAAGTTTTGTTCTTCTGGGAACTTTCTGCATATTTGGAAATCTCAGTGATGCCTGGTAACAGCACAGTGCTTAACGCCTTACAAATAACATAGCATCTGTTGGGATAAACAGCTTCTGCTTTAGCATTGGCCACTTGAAAGCTAAACATTCCATTAAGTTAGTCAGCTGGACTCTTCCTATTATTAAGGTGAGAAAAAGAGGCAGGTAGAAATATCTGAAGGGCATTGATCCCATACATGCAGTAGATGGCACACCTCCATAGGTGCCTATTTCTCACCAGTGAACTCAGACAAGGGAGCCCTGGTGATTAGCTGAGACTGCCAACCTAACTAACTTCATTAAATTAAATGAATCCCAGCCTCAGACACAGGAGTACTTGTGCCAAAACACTCCTACACATGCAGGACTTGTAAAAGCATGCTTCTTCAAGATTTTAGACAAGTTTATACCAAATTGAAAAAGTCTATTAGCAATTAAAGTCCTCTTGAGGGTTTTGAAGTCCAAGAAGAGCAGACTCATACTGGTGTGGGCAAAAAAATGTGTGAAATAGGTTTGTGAAATACATTAGCTGGAAAGAAGCTTTTAAAGACGTAAGATTTTTAGGTTAAAGCAGACTCTAGATTTTCACTAGAACTTGTGCTCTTAAATCATCCAGAAGGATTTGAAAACTCCCTAACCAAATTAAAAAAGTATTAAATTTATGAAACTGGGAAAATGAAATGTAGATTATGAAGAAAGTTTAAGTCACAACACTTGCAGATTCTATCCCAGGATTCAAAAGTATTTTAAAATGCATTTACAAATTTCCAAATAATTGCACAAATAAAGCCTTTGAAAATCTATCCTTCAGTTTCTACTCTTTCTCATTCCCTTTAAAGCAGCAAAACCCCAAGTAATTTCAGATTGTTTGCTGGCTTCTGTGATTAAAGCATCCCATTTGTATAAAACAAAGGTTTATGTTTGAGTGAAGTTTTTGCATAGTTTACTGTCTAAAATGTATGTTTTGGATCATTCTAGTTATGTATACGGATGGATTTATCAGAGGTTTCTGAATCAAATCACTGCATTTTTATTATTTTATATTTTATTTTATTTTATTTTATTTTATTTTATTTTATTTTATTTTATTTTATTTTATTTTATTTTATTTTTTGTTTTATTTTAAATTTATATTTATATTTTATTTTATTTATTTTATTTTATTCCTTAGTAATAACTGTGAAACTACATCAGTCTGATTTCTGTTTTGCATTCGTGTTAAGTGTGTTTGCAGACCAGAAGTGCATGCACAAGAACAGCGTGAATTTCTGGAGAAACTTATGATGGCAAATTTTACCTCCACATTTTTCAAAAGGCTGTGTACTCTATTTTTCAGGGAAGAGTCTGGAAAGGCCAATTATTTACAGGGACAGAAAAACATGGAAGATGAAGTCACACTCCATTGTGCAAAACCCCTCTAAATGCATAAAGACTCCAAAAATCAGTGATGGGAAAAGACCCTTCCTCCCGGAGTGTCACAAGCAGTCAGGCTGCAAAAGTTAATGCTCCTCGCCGTTGCAAAATGAGGGTAGATTGCAGAAATAGCCTCCAGTCACCCCTGTTGCAAACTGTTGCATTGGGAATACTGCAGCAGGATTAAACTACACTCTGGAAAGGATTAATCAAGGCATGGCAGCCCTGTGCAGGTCACTTGGCTGAATTTGTGGCAGCAGGTGTTTCCTGACCTCTGTGCACCATGGCTGTACAGCAGCAGGACCTCTCGTGAGCCAGGATTTGCTCCTCAAGTACCTGGTTGTCAGCATTAGCATTTTGGCAGTAATGAAAACTTGTGGACCTGGGTGGTTTTGTCAAGGTCCCGGGTCTCTGTTTGGCTTGGGATGTGAAGCAGCAAACCCTGCATCGTGTAGGATCCTATCCAAGCTGCCTGGCTGCAGCAAGTGAACTGATTAGCACTGACTCATTAGTCTAATCATCTTGAATGCACTATGCAGTCCTCTCAAAAGTCCTTCAAAACCCCTTCAAAAAACCCCTTCAAAGATGAGCACTGTAACAAGGGGGAAGTATCATGTTTTACTGCCAGATTTGAGAAAAACCCTATTTATAGCCCTTTTGATACCTTAGTGTCTTCTGAAGCATATTTTGTCTTGAGAACTAAACCAAAGATGCAAGTCAGAAAGATATAACTTCTGTGGAATCTGCATTTGCAAACGGCAGAAGGGAGAAATCTGTATAATAATAAAAAAAAAAAAAGTTGAAATATCAAAGCAAGAATGCAGAAGTAGGATTTAGTTTCACTCCTCAGTTTTTACTTTTCAAAGTGATTAGGTGTTGGGTTTGTTTCTTTCTTTGTTTTGATTTTTTTGTTTTGTTAGGTTTTGTTTTGTTTTGTTTTGTGTGTTGTTTTTTTTTTTATTTTCCCAGTAAGATAGGCCTTTTAAGGACAAGATGGAATTCTGGATGATCAAAATGAGCAGTTCTCAGATCAAAATGGTGACACCAATAACTCTGGTCAGATTGGTGTGCTCTCCTGTGCATTTCGTTGAAGTGGAATGGTAATAACTAATGAAGAAAGGACTGTGTGGCTCCTACTGAGTCAGGTGAGACAAAACTACCCTTTTAGATTAGGAAATTTTACCTGAGTAAGAGCTGTAAAATCTGATCATGAAATCCTCAGCTAAGCTGGTAAGAAACCAAAATCCTTCAGAGAGACAACTAAAATAGGATTTCCAACCTCCACAGTTATTCACATCCGAGTAATGAGCTCTGCCATCTGTGGCAGAATTGTTAAAGGGGTATTGATCTCCTGCAAAATTTGGTGTGTAGTAGTGATTTGTAGACACAGAGAAAATATTGAATCCTCTTCCCTTGCTATGTCCCAGGGGGATGATCAGTTGGGGAATACTGGAAATGCAGATGGCATTTCCATTTCTCCTTTTCATCCATCAAGTGGTTATTTGATGGTCCATCTGATCAGTGTGACTGGTTTTATTTTTTTCTTCATTTTCACAAATGATGTTATTGAATGTTGATGTTTAACACAGTCATATATTATAAAGCAAAGGTTTAACGAAGGGAACTAGTTATAAACAGGCCCTAGCTCCTGAGTAGAATGAAAGCAATTTATTGTTTTGTAGTTTTAAAAGTAGCCAGTGCTGTTAAATATATTTGTATTTCAATGCATATTTTCCCTGCTGTTTCCAATGTCACTGCCTCCTCTATTGAGGAGGTTGTGTTACAACCTGCATCTGCAGGCAGAACTATGAAGCAGTTTTCCAAGAACAGTCATGAACACACCTGTACCACCTTCCCCAACAGGAGTTAGATGTGGTCTTACCAGCTGGTGGCACATTCAGCCATAGCAGGTAGTAAGCCACAGGGTACCATCTCAGATCCACCATTTCTCCCTGACCCATCAGGGTCAGACCCTCCCAGAAGACTCCCTTGGGATGATCTCCCACATGTCTCAGAAGGAAAATAAATTGTATTGTCCTCAGGGAAAACCACTGCTGCCTTTTCCTGAGGACTGCTTGTACCATTACAATCTGGAACAGGGAACTGGAGTCAGTGAGCTTGTGTCAGATGCCTGACCTCTCCACCTCCTTTGGAAAAGCTACCTAAAATTGGCCAAGCGATAAATGTCTATAAAAAAAATCTGTTCCTACATGTTCCATGGAGACTTCTCACTTCAGACCAGGGTTTGAGAAATAATGAAGCACAAGACCACATGCTGGAGAAGAAAACAAGATATTGAATAGCTGTTCATTAATCAAGTGCTGGGACCAGAGTGAGAGGAGTACAGCAGTAACAAGTAGCATGCAGTTCTTATAATTAAAGGCTGTTTCAGGATGCATGTGTACAGAGGGAGATGGGGGAGTGAAGTAATATTACACAAGAAACCTTAATTTACACATGTCTTACTTCTGGACTGCTCAGTTTGGTAATTCTGCTACTGTTTTATGGGCACAAGAGGTTTTTTTTTTTCTATTGTATAGAGCAGTTTGCTGCCTTTCAGTTCCTTGTACTTCCCTGGCTTTAAAAGATGTGGAATATTTGTGACTGCCTTGTATTGCAGTAATGTGATTGCAGAGCTCTTTTCAGCTCAGTGGAAGAAATGTAGGGTTGAGCTTACTGCGAGCGGTTGCTAAGAAAGAAAGAAACCCTATTTTAAGCTATTCCACAGAAGCACATTCTGCCTTGATTGGTTATTGATTCCAGTTTCGTTATGGAGAAAGCACATTTTTAGCCACAAACATGTGCAGCCACATGTTGAGCTGCAAGTGTGAAAACTGCATTAACTGTAAGGCTCTGCTGTGGGCTACACTGAGCCCAAGCATCCAGAAAGCTGAAGACCCACATTTCCCATTCTAACAAATGGCACCAGTCTCTTGAGAAAAAAATTTCTTGGCTCTTTCAGCTACATTGGGCTTTGGATTGAATTCAGTTAGGAGTCGGTTGTGACTTGGATCTCGCAGGCTGTCCCTAGATTGGTAAACAAAACAAAGCCTCGGACTGTTTTGGACATTGGAGCATGACTAGCTATTCTGCAAAACTGTTGGACTGGTCCAGGGAGTGGTGGAGTCTGCATGAATTATTGCCCACTCGAACAGACGTGGAGGTGCAAGCATTTAAGAGGATGCTACAGGCTCTTCTGTGCATCGTGGCTTTGGTGTCAGACAAAATGGGTGGGCATATTCAGTGTAGTAGGAAGCTGTAGTTACACTCAAATATATATGTAAATGTATAATCACAGGCAGCCATACTTGCCAGAAATACACAGCTAGGTAATGCCTTACAAATCTGTGTGGATTTCAGTAGACATAGAAGAAGCAAACTTGTACATACTGCCTCAGAGTGCATGGAAAGAAGAGATGTTGGGGCTGCATAGTTTTGGGCCTGCTTTTACTCCAGCTGAGCCAAAAGGGAGGTTTTGTGGCAATTCTCCATTAGCTAAGGACAGGAAGAATATAGGCAGAGAACAGGAACAAGCCTACAGATACTGGGCTTTTGATATACCCTTTCTTCAGAGCTGTGCCAGTTTAGTTGTTAGTTCAGAACAAATAACAACAAAGTACCTCCCTGAATCAATGTTTGTAGGAACAGAGCCCAAGGTCAGGCACATTTAAAAGTGACATTTTTTCCCCCTGAAGAAAGGCAGAATCTGTGAAAATGAACAAGGGAAAGACTTGGAAACTGTTAGCTATTTCCTGAAATTTTTCCTCATTGCTTCTCATGCAAGTCAACATGTGCTTTGCCTGCATGGAAGGGGGTATTTCTTTACTCAGAAGTACTGGAGGTATCTTATTTTTCTTTTGTAGGAAGGTTCCAGGCTCTGTAAACTTTCTTCATTTCTTGACATGGAAGAACTAAAATGTGGCCACTTGTATGGGCTGCAAAAGAGAGGAGGCTTGAGACAGACTTCCACAACAATGAGAGCAGAGAGAGGGGTCCTCTCAGTACCTGTTGCCAGTGAGCTGCTATTGAGACAGTTGTTTCTGAAATTCCTATGCTGTCCTGTGGATCTAAATGATTGTCCATCCAAATTCTAATAATCTATTTGTCATCAGCCAGGACTCTGGCCAAAGTCTGCAATGATAGTTATCTGGCCAGCAGATCCAGGTTTTCCATTTGAGGTTGGCAGGAAAAAGAGCAGGTTATTGCTAGAAATTTTCCCTATGTAGAACTGGGATATAGCCCAAATATGGCACATCTGGATCCATATTTCTTCAGTTCAAACCAACCCCATCTCTCATATTTTCTTTAATATTTCATCAGTTGATCAATGTTCCTTTTTTGGTCTAAAGAACACTTAATCGTGTATATAAAGTCAAAGAGCTCCACAATAAGTGATTTGGAGCTATTCTTTCCAGCCACAGCACACAGCTGTGTAATGACTAAGCAAAGAGAGATATTTTCTTGGCCTTGTCTTGTGGTTTCAGTCCTACCAGCTGCATTTGGGCAGATTTTGATGACTGTCTATGTTTCTGAGACAGGATCTGAACCTGGCATCCCAGGGGATGGGCTAGTTTGGGCCTCATTGCTTAGAGCTATTCCCCGGGGTAGTAGATTTGGCTTGGAGAGACAAAAGAGGAGCTGGGAGCTGAGAAGTATTACTGGGTTCCAGGACCTCTGTTATTTCCTAGTCCTTGGAAGGTCTAGAAAGGTACACACAATGCCCAGCTCCCCTCAGGCCTTGTATAGAGGGAACCTGGTTTCTTGGCTGAGGACTGAGAATTCATCAGGCAGCAGTGGGATGAGAAGGAGCAGAGCATTGCAATGCTAGAGCAGACTTGAGGGCCTATCCCCTGGTGCCTGGCCTTGGTACCATGTTAGCTAATACTAGAACTCAAACATATCTGTGTTCTGAGGTCCTCATTCACTTGAAGAAGCAAGAGGATAGATTTTATATCCTAAATATAATGCCATTTGGTAATGAGCTGGAACAACTTGCTTGCACTATGCTGATCACCATAAATAAAGGAATTTAGCCGTTTTGTTTTGTTTTGTTTTGTTTTGTTTTGTTTTGTTTTGTATGTACCATAAATCTGATTTCTGGAAGTGCTTTTTTTGATACACTTTAAGTAAAAAGCTCAAAATGAGGAGAATAGTATCAAACTTAACATCTCATGTTTCTCACTACTTCTCTAGTAGAAAATTAATTTCCTAAAGTAAGCCAAGACCACATCAAAATCATATCATCCCATGTCCATTTCTACTTAATGGGGCATATTCATATAAATCAGTTAGCACAAACATTTATTCATTCATCCTTTCACTAACCAGTCAACCATAAAAATATAAATTACATTTAAATGGTTCAGGAGGAGAGAGGGGTAGGTTAGCCAGGCTGGAGGTAGGGCCAGTAATCCCACAGTGTAAAAAGAAGGCTTTCAAACATCATATAAATTAACTGAGGCTTAACTGGAAGATGTGGGTTTTTCTAAGGTTAATAAGTTGTCAGCTTGTAATGGTTTGGCTTAAA
>VYZS01086134.1:0-31511 GCA_013400695.1 Neodrepanis coruscans | reverse complement strand
TGGTACCAGCCACGCCTCCCCCCACAGCCAAAAAACTGCACCTCCTGCACCCTGTCACCAAAAAAANGCATGTGCACCACATCTACTGCTCTGGCATTTCTCTGCTGCTGCTGTGATCCCGGCTCCCCTGCACACGCTGGGGCAGGCGGTGCAGGTGGCAGAGCCAGGGCTGTCCTAAACTCACTCCAGGAAAGCAAAAACAAAAAATGGAAAAAGATTCAAAACAGCTACATATGGAGAGGTATTCTCCTAGGCACTTAAATCATGACAGTGGTCCAGATTTTCAGTGTTGGTGTTTGGTTGCCAGGTCTAAGGCTCTCCTGACAGATTATCATGCACAAGATGCAGAGATAGATGTCAATTTTCACCTGCTGTCATGCCCTGTCTCCTCCAGAACTGCCGCAGAAAATACAGTGAATTGGAACATCTTGGGTGCCCAACACCTGAATTGTGAACCACCTTTTCAGCCACCTTTTCTTTGGAATATCAGCCCATCCTTTTCTTCCCTATCTTCGTTAAACCTGCCTTTTGTTTTTCATGAATATTGTAGATGATATATTTGACATTTTAGAGCAAGGTCTTCTTGTTCACGCTTATGCCAGACAAATTATATGACATTAAGTTCTGATCAATGCCTTGTTCCAAACGTTGTCATCTATGGGTATTCAGAAAGGCACTGACTGTGCCTTTGCAGAAGAAGAGTGGTCTCAGGAATATATGCCAGTATTCTGACACTCTGACCTGCCACATGCTGCCTCCACAGCTGTCTCAAGCTGCCCACGAGGACCTGGTCAGTTGTATCTATGGTGCTCATGTGTTTGAAGTTGTGGGTTCACCCATATCTGGGATTCAGATAGTCAAAACTTCACAGTTTTGGATCTATTCAAAACTGGACTTCAGAGGGGTCACCAACAGACTTCAAGATAACATATGCACTGACTGATTTAGACAATTCTCTAGGTGGGCACTGACCTCCTGCATCTTTGTTCTGGGAGTCCGGTAGCTTGCTATTTTCTTTTGCACTGAACCACTATATCCTCTTACCTAGTACTAAAATTTTACTCAACAGAATGCTAGAAATATCTGGATCTTGAAATTCATCTTTCTCATCTGATAAACTTACTCAGTTCTTCTATAGCAATTAAGTCATAAAAAAACTTCCCTGAATGTGAAATTTTGGTGGGTACAGAAGTCTAAAGCTGCTGGGTCTTCTGACCTTCATGGCTGTGCTGTTGTGTTTCCTGTTATCAGTGGTGGTTTTTTTATTAATCAATACTTTTTTTTCTCATTTAGCCTGGCAGCCTAATGTTTAAAGTAAGAATCAAATTTTACTTATTGAACATTACATTTATTGAAGGCTATTTCAAATTACTTGTTTAATAAACTTACTGTAATTGCATATTAGCCAATAACCTCATCCTCTTTCTGTGCAATTCCAGTTCCGCATAACAAAGAGAGGACCATATGTATCTAGGAGAAACCGAATCACTTAAGCAGAAAATAATGTCTGCCTAAACATTATATAATGTACATGCATCTTTTTCAACTGAGCCTGGTAAATTGAGAGATCGCCAGTGTATTCTGAACGCTTAATCTCTGGACCACATCAAAAAATTGTTTGCTACTCCTCAAGGTAAAATACAAGTTATAAGTCAAAAAACAGTCCTTTTAAGGAACAATGAAATGTGTAAATTGTGATTGTTTTAGAGCTCTTTATTTCAACTCCTCTTTCATGGCTTTAGCTTATCAATTAAGAAATTTGCTGCATCAAGAACTTCACTGCTACTCTCACTCAGAGACAGAACCTAATGTGGTAAAGTACAGGCTGACATACAAAGAGTTTGAAGTTTACAGAGCTAATCAGAAATGTGCCTGTATCCAAGAGTAGCTATTACAGGATATTTGGCTTAGTACTTGCAAAAGACCATCAATATTTAATTTGTAATGAGGGCTTCAAAAATTTCTCATAATTTTCTCTCATAAGGGAAGGGAAGCAGCTTCTTACTTTGAGATTCCTTTCAGTGGGTCACTGCTCTGCAGTGGGTCTCTAAGCTGCTATGCATGAAACATTTTCTCCAGCACAGCTGGGCTTTTCTTTTTTTTTCCCTGGCATTTTTTATTCAGATATAAATATCTACTAGAGCATTACTACAAAGAATATCTTTAAAGAAGTAACTGTTGAAACAATAAAAAGTCTTGAACTAGGGCTTTCCAGAATGACTGCTATCATTTTTATTTTTCTGTTCTGAGTTCACATGAGGCTGTCTAGGAACTGTAAATTCAGGGAAAAAAATAGAAAGGTGTATAATGAGTACAGTACATGGGATATTTAGTGGTGCTTTTTCAGAGATTCTTTTTGTTCATGCAGCATTATTTCTTTCCAAATTGAAATGCTTTGAAAAATATGCTAAGTTGATGAAAACTGTTCAAGACAGCTGATGAAGCACTAAAAAAAAGTCCACAAAATAATGTTTTGACAATTTTTATAAATGTTTAAAATGAGAATTGTTTTATTTAAAACAGGTAAAAAAATTGAACTTGGTATGAAATGTATTGTAACAACAGAACAATAGAATATATTGGGTTGAAATGGGGAAAAACTTTTCTGTGAAACAAAAAATCCAGTTGCTGGCCAAGTCTGTCTAGTAACAATTTCTTAAATCTGTAAATCCTTCTGATTCATAGAATTATGAGTCATGATTCTGTAAATACTTTTGACTGATGGTTTTAAAGAGAAAAAAATCTTGAATGTCAACTCACAAATGCATGTGGATTAAAATCTCCTGAGCCACTTGCTTGCTTTAGGGGTGATGGCTTGAACATACTGTATGGAAACCTTGTTCCACAGGTTCTTCAGGAAGGGGTCTTAGTACTGAATCTAGCCCTTCTCTGAAAGCTGGCTGAAGATATTTTTCCAAGCTATTCCATATTAATGGTCTCAGACTAATATGCTTTTGCAAAGGATAAAGCTCTCAATTACCTTAAGTGTGGGTTGCTATTGTGTAGGAGGAAGGAGTGGATGTTTGGAATGATGGTGTTTATCTTCCCAAGTTACCCTTACGTGTGATGGAGCATAGCTTTCCTGGGGATGGCTAAACACCTGCCTGCCCATGAGAAGTGGTGAATGAATTCCTTGTTCTGCTTCGCTTGTGTGTGCTGCTTTTGCTTTCCCAATTAAACTGTCTTTATCTCAGCTCATGGGTTGTCTCACTTTTATGCTTTTGATTCCCTCCCCCATCCCACTGAGGGGGAGTGAGCAAGACTTTTGTTCTGTATGGGGTTAAATCACAACACCTCTGTATATTTTAAATTCTGTATTACCTTTGAAACCCAAAAAACGTGTCAGATGAGCTGTTACCACATCTCATAGGTCACCACGCAATGCCACAAGATATGTCTCACTGGGAGCAGGCCAATGACAGCAGAAGAAAGCTGGGAAATTTTTATTACAGAGAACACTTTTGTAAGAAGAAAAAGGGTTGGTGGAGGCAGATGCTTTTATTGTAAAGGAAGTTGTCCTGGTTTGGACAGTAGGGGGCATTACCAATTGATGAGAGATGTAATAGAGAAACAACAACACAGTAATTTATTATTTACAAAACTTTAACCTGACAATAACACATGAAAGAAAATAGCCCCTTTGCTGTTCTGGACTGGCTGCTGGACTGTGGAGGGAAAGGAAGGAATGCTGCCTTATAGAGGAAGGTGATACAACAAGGTACCCACTCCAGAGCTGCTGAAAAATAAAGAGAATGAAAGAGAACCCCAGGGGACCCCAAGGGGAAGAGATACCACTGCTTGGAGCTGTGTGGTCCTCAGCACTGCACTGCCTCTGCAGTTGGTCCAGCCATGCTGCTGCCTGTGCCGAGGAAGAGAGCTGAGAGGGCTAGGGAGCAGAGCCGAGAGCTGGGAGCCAAAACGTGAGCTGAGAGGGAGCTGGGACGAAAGCTGACCCAAAAAAGGGCCAGAACTTCCATGTCTGTTTCTTTTATAATGCCCTGTTCTCGAGTTTTCTCAGGCTCTTTTCTCATGTGTGCAGCTTTTCTATTGGTCGGCAGCCTGCCTCAGTATCACATGGCATCAGGGCACCGCCCTCCCCTCTCCGTGATCCACTATGAGGCAAACATGGCAATTCCCGCCAAAAGTACCCATGGCAGCTGCAGCCCTCACCGCCAGCCAGCACTGCCAGCACTGCCAGCACAGAGGGGACCCCTGGGGCAGCCCGGGGCATCGCCCCTGGGCAGCTCTCCCAGACACAGCCCCGGGTGGCCAGCGCCACACCTGGAAGAGACACCCATGGCAGCATGGACCAAGCAAGGGGCCATGGGAGTGGTGCTTGTGGTGGCAACAGTGCCTGTGGGACACCTGCTGCCATGAGACCACCCAAGCCACTGGCAGCAGCCAGCCCAGCGCTGCCAGCAGCGGCCAGCTCCGCATGGCACCGCCGGGGCAGTGCTGTGTGGCCACAGGTCCCTCCGCCTCTCTCATTGGCAACGCAGCCAGGAGGGGGAAGCCAGCAGCTGGGCTCCACACCACTCTGCCGCCGGCTCCCAGGCAAGCACTCTGTGCTGCCGTTTCCATCCAGCAATAGCGTGGGCTGTGGCAGCAGCAGGGAGCCAGCAGGGATGCTCCACTGCTGCTGGCACTCCGGGACCAGAAGCAGCTGGGGCCCCTGCACCGTACTGTGCCCCCACTGGCCCCATGGGCGAGGACTGGCAGGCGCTTGTAATGCACCGATTCAACAGACTGGAGTGGCTGTGCTCATGGCTGCTGGTGTGCTCTGCCACCCCCTGGCTGGGGCCAGTGGCAAGTGTGTGTCAGTCAGCTGGGCACAGATGGGGCAGACCCATCGGCGTGCTGCAAACTGCAAACTGTGGGATCAATCCACTTCACTTTCCAATGAAAACAAAAAAAAGTTTTGAAAACTACCTCCCTCATTCATGAAAACCCCACCTCCAATTCCCGGCCAACCTACCCCCTTCCTTAAACCACAACAGAAGTGGAGCCCATTAGTTAGTTCTTCTTGCTAAGTGGGGAATTAAAACATGGAATAAAATGAATTGTTGAATTGTGCAACTAGTTGCTGTGCAGTGAGCGTTATACCATACTTTGACTACGACTACCAAGTGTAACAACCATCTATCTAATGGCCAGATTGTGTTTTTCTCTGGGGATTTTGACCTATTTCCTCTAGAAGCAGATTTTTTTTATGTCACATCCATGCATTTCCCATCACTTTGTAAGCTGAAGAAGAAATCTAGTCTGACAAATTAATTAGCTTGAATTCTCCTACGTAGGAGACCACGTAGGAGTGTGTAGACCTTAGAGGAATATTTGTCACCAAATGAATGTGTCTGTGCTAGTTCAAAATGCCCTTCAGGCTATGTCTGAAATACTTCTCTGTTCAAATGAGTTACTCCTTGTCGTGGGTGGATTCAAAAATCTTGTCCTTCGTCTTCATTTGTATACACTAGGTTCATGGCAGACTTAGTCATATAAAGGAATGCAGATAACACCTCCCTTCTACATCATGCAAAACTGTTCTAAGACAAGGAGTTGTACAGCTAACAGAGTAATAAAACCAGGCCTGGGATGTCTACCAAAACAACCAAGTTGCAAGCTGCATAGTCAAGTTAAAAATCTAATTTAGTTATTTGTATGGGTTCTTAATCATACATGTAATGTGTACAAGTTCACATTAAAGTTAGAATTAATTGCATCTCTCAACTCATCCATTTAAATGAACAATGCTTTGCTGAATGCTGAATTTTTAAAAAATATACTCCCATTACTCAGCACCTGAATATTCCTGTTTTACCTTGGCTTTTGTGCATGGGAGAGGCACTCTGAAAATTAAATATATCTAGTATTAATTGAACTATATATCTAGGAAGGACAGTAGGATAATTCTTTATAGTTTTGTAATGAAATTTGTCTGTACACGAAAAAACTCACTCGTTCAACATTTTTACTTCAATTTTATATCTATCTTTATATCTGTGAGAGTGAGCAAAAATTGGTTCCTGTATTTTATGACGTGGTACTTATGAAAAAACAGCTTTTGTGAAATTAAGTTTTATGAATACTGAGAAAATGGGAAGAACTAATGCACAGAGAAAAGAGGAACAAAACGTAAAGAATAATAAAGATTTTTGGGTTAAAAAGAAATGGAAGAGAGAGAAATGCCTATGAAATACAAATCTGAACACCAAAGTCTTGTTGAATCCTAAGAATGGCTTGCAGTACGTTAGATCATAATTTTTTGTCTCTATTATGACTCTTACTCTGTTGATTCCTCTAAATATACCACATTTACTGTGTTCTTTGTGCTTACCTTCCTTCTTCATGTCCCATATAAGCTAGGAAGCTTACCATGGCTCCCCCTGAAGCTCACAAAGCTGGGATACTCTTGTTTTATGCCATGAGCTGTTTAAAGAGAGCTTCCATTGTCCTAGCTACAGCAGCGTGGTACAGCTACATGGTATCTGCTTCACTTGGATTCAACAGAACGTCACTGAACCTGGAGTTGTGAACTAAATGGTCTGAACTAAACGAACAAGAATTTTCCCACTGAATTACTCTTCTCTGAAATAGGAGAAGTTCCCACTTCACCCACCACACAGGTAACCTGTTATTCTTAACACTGGTGTTTATTCCTTGAACAAAGCAGTTTAGCCATTCTTTCAGCCCAGGGATGTGGACAGAGATATTCTTGCAAATGTGCTGAAGTTGTTTGAGGCAGAACCTCTCCAGCCTTCCAGCCTGAACTGTCCCTGCCACAGCTGGTCTGGAAGTGTGGTGCACCTACACGTGTCTCAACTCAAAGTCTGATGTGTTAGCACAAACCAGCTTTCATCAGAACTTTAAAGGAAATTGCTGGACTTTGCATCTGAGTCATGTACACATGGCCCCAGCCACTCGCTTTTCTGCAGGGATGTTTTTCCCTGGCAAACAAGCAGTATGAATTGTGGAAAAAGAAGAAGAAAATAATTAATGAGCATGCAGAGATATCCAGACTTATTTTCAGGTTTTGCAGAAATAAATCCTTAGCCCCATATAAGAAACTATAACAGAGAGCTATTACAAACATTCTTAACCAAACAAAAAAATATGCAGCATGCAAGCACCAAAGTTTACAAATACATATTTTGCAAAACTGCCTGTAATTATACGAAGCAATTTTTTTCAAAAAGTGATGGCACCTAAATGGCAACATAACATACACATATATTAAAAAATGAGTCTTTTCAAACAAACTATTGCCACAATCATGGAAGAGTTTGAGTCTTCAATTACAAGTTAATCTAGTAAAATGAATTCTCTAATGTTGGGACTAGTTTTCTTGTTTTTCACTAGTAAGAGTTTCTACACTTCTATGTTGAAACAGCAAAGACATTATAGGAGAAGGCAGAGCTACCTCCATGTGTGGCAAAATGACAGAAGTTCTGCTGCAGCTTTCTCCATGGCAAGAAATGAAATCTGGTGCTAGATGACTAAGGTGTTGCCAAAGCAGGTTTATAGCTAGAATTTGTTAAACTCAGACATAAACAGTAACTTTTGTATTAGCAACGGTTCTGGTACTTACGGTTTTCTCCAAATTACCTTCTTTTCTATGTTTCCTGATAAGTAGAATGGGTCTTGTGGCATTGGGCTGCAGTGCTTTGCTGCAGACCCAGAGAAAACAGGACTGTTCCAGCCATGGCAGTTTGTATCTGCTGTCTGTTCTTGTGCCATAATGCATGTTCTTCACACAGTCTCATTGGAGAGATGAAGTTACAGCACTGTGGTTGAGAGGGAAACTGCTTGAAGAAAAAGAGGATAATACAAGTTTATATAGGTTGCAAACCTAAAGGTCCGTTACCTAGTTGGTGCAATAAGCTGGCTTTGTACATTTTGAAAGGTCCCAGAAAAGTCCATAAAAGGGTTTCTGATGTGTTAGTGCTGCTGCAGTAATGGCTGTGTCAGAATCAGAAGGTGTTGCAACAATAGTTACTACTAGTAAATATCATCTACTTCCTTAGTTTATCTTTTCCTGGTTTGTCATGAGGTTGTCTTCTGGCAGGGTTAGAAAATGGAAGACATTTCAGTTTTGAAAGATTTGCACTTGTAAGCAGCTGAGAAGGAAATAAGTACTAATCCTCAATAGAAGCAGAATACTACACTGCAGTCTGAATGATAACCTAGGGTCTAAGCTACAGTATGAAGAAGGGGGAGTGGTGAGTTTGAAAGCTAGCAGTCTCAGTTGGCCTTTAGTAGTTCTCCTGGTTATCTGTGAAAATCTTAGGAATGTACCTGTCAGTAGACCGATATAATTCATGAATGTGAGTTTAGATCATTTTAAAATGCACAGGAGGCTTGAAGAGGAAAATCTGAACGGATCAAAAGCAACATTGATTCTGAGAAACTAGATGCCTTCATATAAGGCCTTTCTAGATGAGTCCTCAAATCCGTGACCAATTATGCCACAATTGACTCTTACAGTCCATACAACCTAGTCTGTAAGCACGAACACCAGAGCCAAAGTTTTCCTTCCATTGAATTCCCACAGTGAAGGTCCAAACTCACCCCATAATGTGAATTACTATATACACCCTTTGAATCACAGAAACCAAAACAAAATTATATGAGTAATGACTCTATGATTCTATGAAGGATACTTAATTTGTGTATTACATTGACCCATGTGTCTTTTCTCTTGTTATCAAAGTCTCCAACAATATAAAGTGGTTCAAATTCTTTTTTAGCATTATCCAAAAACAAAAAACAAACTCCCACGCTATGTAAGATGTGTTTACCTGAACTTCTCACCTTAGTACACATACACGGTTGGTGGGATGGGGAATCTTTTGTGTCTTGTCCTGTTTCTCTTGCTCTGTCACCATTTGTGTGGAACTCGCATTTCCAGTACAGCATTGTGAGTTCTTTTTGACAGATCACGAAAGTGTATGTTTGCAAAGGATCTTAGTTTTGGAGACACTGTGACATGGCCACCTCCCAGGCTCATGCTGCAGAGCTTCCACACCAGTCACATAACCAGGCACAGAGGGCTGCTTGCCCTCATACTGTATTTTTTCCCACACAGTCCCTCCTTGTGATTGAGTATATCCTTATAACAGTTAATGTTTTGTCATCACTTAGCCCTGTTTAGCCATGGCATCTCCCAGCCTTGGTTACCAAAAATAGGACAACCCCTCCAAGTTAACAGCTTTGCCTCTGTTTTCTACGTGGACAGCTAAATTGAGTGTATGAAACTTCATCTCCCTGTGACCTGATACTCTTAATAAACCACCTTCTCTGACTCTGCCTTCATGCTTAGATAATCACTCCCCATCCTGTTCACATGATGAATTATTTTATTGTCTCAATTTTGTCCATTTTTATAACAAATACTTCACTTAGATTTTTGCTGTTGGAGTTTTTCTTGTTCCATTGATTCTCTGCAATATTATATTGAGCTTGTTCTAAATTGCGAAGTATCTGCATGTGTAGCATGCCTCAATGAAACATACATGAAATGCTGTTCAGAGTGGCTCTTGTGAATCAGTACTCAGTTTCTGAGAAGGCTGCTGCACCCACGTTCTCCAAAAGCACTGCCTAATGTCACCACCTCAGTCCTGTCTCCATTTTAAGTCAGGGACTTTCCCTCCCCAAAGATAACCCTTGCTTTAACTGTGCAGCTGGAGTCCCAACTAGTGTAGCATTCCCCACTTCCTGCATCTTAAGTTCCATGCCAACCCTGAAGATGATTTTGGTTGGAAACCTGTGCCAAATGTGCGATAGTGTAAGAAACTGAATAGAGTTTTACCAGTGAACACTAAAGGTCATCAGTGAAAGTCCCCACCAAGCAGCAAGTGCCACTGCAGATCATTTCTCAAACAGTGTGACTAAAGCGATTTGTGACCCTGTCTCGTCTCCTCAGTGTCCTGTTTAGATAATGTGTCACCCTTTAAATCTTATGTTTCACCCCAGCTGTCCATGTTTTTGCATTAAAAGGCTTTGCATGTGCTGTGCCTGATACTGTAGTAATAAATGTCACTAAGATGACTTTACTATTAGGTGGGTTTCATTTTTATATACCAAACGTGATGAGGAAGAGTTGCAGTGAAGTCTGTTAACAAGATCAGCTCTAAATGCTGAATATATTAAATGACTTTGCTCTCACTTGGTCTTCTCAGCACAAGCTGGACTGAAAAACTCATTAGAATATATAAAGGGACAGATTTTGCATTGCCAGTTGTATTCTTGGAGCTCAATTGTCCCTCATGTGAATACATAGAGAGATTGTCACATATTTTTTTGGAGGTTGTCATACAGCTGTGTCTAGAGCAGCCACAATCAACTCAGAACCTAGAGAAGTGGGTTAATAGCAGTAAGGGTTCCTAAAGTTCCATTATATATTGAATAAAAATTTATTTTTCCTTTATTTCTCATAGGTAACTTCCCCAGTATGAATTATTAAAATGATACATTTTTTATCAACTAAATGAACACTGTGCTCAGATAAAACATGTCAAATATAGCAGGTGAAATGGTCTGCAACTGTCAGCACTATTCTGTACCATTCAGGTGAAGCAGACTTGTTGCTTAAAACGCAAATACTTTTTTGCTTTCTCAGATGCCTTTTGACTTACAAATCCACTATTGTTGCTGTCAGTAAATGTGGTCTGACACCATGGGTTTTTGAAATAACATAGAGAATACATTGTTCTCTGCTAAAAATATATTTTAGAAAGCATTTATTTTCTACATACAGGTAAAAAAACACAAGATGGTATGAGCCTGACCATGTACCTATATTAGTAATGTTTCCCATCTACTTGATGTTTACTTGATATCTTACAGACAGTGATAAGATACAAACCAAATTGACACCTATTTAAGAAAATGAAGGACATGTTGTCCCATAACTGGAAGTAAAAGAAAGAAAAGCACCCAGGGAATATATATAAAAAATAAGCATACAGTTCCTTATGAGAAAATTTCTACATCTTCTACTCAGTGAGTTTGTGTGATCCAGACCGAGAAAAAAAAAAGAAGTTGTTATCAAGTCCTGCCTTGGAGGCCACAGTTATTTGAGAGGGACTACCTGTTCTTCCCTTAATGGTTTAAAGGAATGAATACAATGAAACCTGTGCTAACGCCCACCATGTTATACAGAAACCTGCCTGCCTTCAGCTGGGTTAAGTGAAAATAGAGATCTAAAAGAAGGAAAAAAACCCAAACAAAAATGCACATTCCCACCTAAATTTTTAGACAAACATTTTTAGACAAAAATTGTCATCGCTAGCTTCCTAAGTGCTGAAGAAGCCCTTTCTCTCTGTGTCCTTCAGTCTTGCCAGGGTTGGATGCCTAGGAACATTCCCTAAAAGGGAAATGGTTGTATTCCCTAGTTCTTCTTCCCTGAGACCACTTGCTAGGTATGCTCTGAGCATGCTGACAGGGATGAATCAACATGGCTTGTCTCAGCCTTGGGTTCTTACATTTTAAAATACAGCCAGTGAGGGAGGCGGCTTTAAACTCGTATTTTTAGTATTCTCCTGGTAGATGGAAGATTTGGGTGCCGTTCTCTCCTACACTGTCAGGGACTCGATGTCAATATTCCGCTCATTCCATAGGAGTGGCCAGAGAAGGAGGCTGCAGACCAGGCTGCAATAAGGATATGGGACGATTGGAACTGAGCAAGAATCATTAAGCTACAGTTGTGAAACACGAATCCTTATCTAAATCATCTTCCCAGCCATTCAAAAGTATCTTCCCTGTCCATAGTTGGGGTAGAATATTAGGCATGTGCCTCTCTCAGCAATTTAGCAGATTGTAGGTTACTGGATGTTGTAGATCCCAGCTCACTGCATCCAAGGCCCTTCCATACCTAGGGCAGGGAGCTTAGGTACCTAGCTAAGATGTTTTGATATTCCCCTAGGAACTCAATACCTGAAACATACGTGAAGTTATGCACTATAGTTGTCTGGATCCTTTAATTTCTCTGTCGTTGAGTAGCAGATTGTGAGTGACTAGAAAGAAGGACATAAAAAATCAACAGAAGTAAAAAATGCAAATTTTGTACTAGTCCCATCAGCTTTGACTTCAAGTTTTACCTGTGGATTGCAGGATCCTGATGGAGAGCAACCTTGTTTACCCACATAGACCATCAGACGTAAGGTCATGGGCTAACAAAGCAATTGACAGAGTCATTACTTTTTTAAGGAAGAGTATAGTATGCATGCACATAACTGTATGTATGGGAAACTTGTCCAGGAGTTGTGATAGGCACTACCATCATGGTCAATGAGCATTTCTTTGAACAGAAACCAAGAAATGACTGAAAAGATGAATGGAAGACAAGAACAGGAAGTTCTGACAGTTAAAAAAAATATATATGCAAAGTAAAATTGGAAAAAATGTTGAATTTTCTACAGAACTGGCTCATATACTTTGTAATCCAAAATAAGTTGTTTAGACCTTGAATATGGGTGTTACACACTTATGATGCTGAAAGTTATAAATATTTGGGCTGAAATAGTTTCAAAATAAACATTAGAAGTAATTATTAGGTGAAATCTAAACAACAGGGAATGTTAATTTTTATTTTACTTAAAAGGAAATACAGTGGAGATAGTGATTAGTTGTGAAACACGCTCATTTAAATGAGTTACCTTCTTGATGACAGAAAGAAGTATTTTGGAAAAAAGTTCTATAACTTATTAATACTGGAAAAATGGTGAGTAATGCCTATTGGAAGGACTAGTAGTAATTTTGGAGCTGTAAATTAATTTCAGTCACATAGGAAAAAAATCTTATGACCTCTCAGGAAAGCTGTGTGAAATAAAATGATCAATGTTCAAGGGTGGCCAAGAAAGCAAATAAAATGTAAAAATGGCTAGGGTAAAAGGGCACTTTAACTGGGTTCTCATAAAATCCATAATTTCTGTGGAATTCAGCTGCAGTTACATGAACTGAGTAATCTAAATCTCAGATTTTTTATTTTCAATGTAGCATCTGACTTTTAGAAGGTGTACGAATAGACATCTGCTGTCAGAAAGCAACTGGAAGATCAGGGACGTTCAATTTAAGATCCCTAAGTGATAGAATATGAAGTTGTGTTTTGTAAGCAACAAAAACTACATTAATTTTACTTTTAGATTTTCAAAAGGCTTTCAGACAATGATACCTCTTTCCTGAGTTATAACTTTGGTCAGTTTTTGTTTTGGTTCCCTTAGAAAATAACCTGCAGGAGATTTTGCAGGTGCCAAAGCAGTATTTGAATGGTTACCAGTGATATAGAGAGTAATTGCCAAATGATGATTTAGAAAGTGTCATGCTTTGAAAGCTTCTCGAGGGCCTTGTTTCTGTATCAAGTGGCTGAACTATTTACTGCAGAGCCAAAACGCCTTATGAAAATGCTCCAAGATGGGTTTTATAAATATGAATCCAGGGCAGCTCTTCCTTAGGGTTAACTACAGAAACTGTGCATTCATAGCATTTATGGCCCCTTTTAACACAGTGGTTTCTCATCCCCAATATAGCAGGTTAGACAGTTTGGAAAAGAAAACCAGGAAGTCTAGACTTGTACTTCCCCAGCTGCAACGAGTGCAGCCACAGTCTAATTAAAGCCCTAAATAAGTGTTGCACTTAATTAAAGACCAAGCCTATTGAAAACGGAGGGCAAGAGTGAGCTATTTCTTATTGTGCATGATCTTTGTATACAATAAAACGTGCTAAAGTGCTTTGTGGTTGGCTGATGTTTTGGTTGCTCTTTACAAAAATGGGAAGACAAGGAGCCTCATGAGCAGGCACAGGACTTGCCTCCATCAGGCATGCTGCAGATCAGGAAGGCGTAGTCACTTACTGAATTAAGAAATAGATGAAATGAAACTTGATGGGTACCACCTCTGAGCCTCTGTCACCCTTTCTTTTGGGCCAGCACAGCTCTTCCTGCAGCCAGTCAGTGAACCATTTTGGGGAACTGATGTAGCAGACCAAAACAACCCGTTTAGGGGGGAGGGGAGGCTGTGCTTGTATTTCAGGTGAATCACTTCTCCAGTGCTGCTGGTGAGAAGAACATGCAAAAGGGGGGAGCCTTGCTGAGGAGACCAAGCAGCTGGAGACAGAAGTTGTGCAGCATGTCACCAAACCCTGTAATATTGTTAAAAGGTGAGAAGCAACTAAGTGGAAATATACATATATGCATATGCCTTATATTATATAAGCTAGTAAAGGCACATCAAGGTATACTGCCCGAGCAATAATATAAGCAACAGAAAGGGATAAAAAAAGAGAAATACCTTTCAGCTCTTGAGACTCATATGCAGATGTCATGATGCAGCCTCTGATCACTTCACTTTCTGAACATTAGTACCACTAATAAGACCAGCAAGAAATGGTTGCAGCTCTGGCAGCGTGAC
Source organism: Neodrepanis coruscans (assembly GCA_013400695.1). Classification (NCBI taxonomy): domain Eukaryota; kingdom Metazoa; phylum Chordata; class Aves; order Passeriformes; family Philepittidae; genus Neodrepanis; species Neodrepanis coruscans. Next base: position 17,109 of record VYZS01086134.1, on the reverse strand, counting down.
AGCTAAGTGATCACTGCAGACTAGCAAACAGGAACTCAGAAATTTAAGGTTATGGGCTTTTGTTAAGGTACTGTGTCTCAGAAACAATACTTTACCAAGCTCTGTAGGAGCTTAGGTAATGTTATGAAAATGAAAAAAAGCAAGTTGCCTGTATGGTTCTTTTTGTGCTGTATGAATGCAGGTGTGACAGCTTTTGGACCTCAGGTTACCATACTAGGTATGCACAAAATTTACTTGGGCTCCACTCAATGGGATTTGAAGGCAGTGTGAAATCAACCAATCTGCTATTTAAATATCTTCTGAAACAACAGTTTCTTAATTTATTATAGACACTAAGAAACACTAATGTCATCAAGTCAAGAGCTCTTTCTAAATTGTGGCCCTGACAAAATCATTAGTGTTTTCTGATGAGGTACAAATTCCAGTCCTGTGCTCAATGTACAATAGAGCTTGTGCTTCAAATGGAACATGAAACTCTTTCATCTGGTTCCCAGCAACACCATATGTACAAGAGAATCCTAATTTGCATGGCTGTGGTTCAGATTACATATTTCAATGATAAATCCCTGCTTCAGGAATGGATTGTTCAGCCTTTTTTTTTATTTTATTTTATTTTAAAGAAAGTGAGAAAACAGGGAGCCCTTTAAAGTGGTAATTTTGTTGGGGGAGGGGAATCTATTGGATGATGATACTTTGTCATTGTATTCTGATTTGAAAAGAATTGAACAAAACCTACAATTTCTTTCCAACATTTTGCTTTTGGACACATTTTATCTGTCAGGGAAGCTATTAAATAAAACACTGAAAACACTTGAAAAATATTGCAAGAAAAAATTTATTTCATTTAAATGCGGCATTGTTGATGTTATTTTCAAATAATATAAATAAGTAATAGTTTTGATGAAAATTATCTGAACATAGCACATGTCAAAAACACAGTGAAGAAGCTGTAAAATTGTATGAGAAAAAGCCTGATTATATATTGGAAGAGGACAGAGGAATCGGACCAGCACTCCTGCACATTGCTACAGAAAACTTTTTCAAAGAAAATCCCCAAGCTACTGCTGTTGTCTTATTGTTGTAGCCAATCAGTCTGAGCAGAAACAATTTTGCTCTTATCTCCAGAAAAGTGATTTGCAAGCCATTTCTGATCTCATTATATAATCTGCACAGTTTCTTGTCTTTTGCACAATAAATTTTTCAGGAACATTAACTTAAAAATTGCCTCTTGTATTGCAGCATAAAAGGCAACACCATTAAAACTGATACAATCTATGAGCAACAAACTTGAGAAGAGCAAATATCAAATAGCAACATCTGCACGGAAGCTACAGTGAAATAAGGCAATAGTTGTAGGTTGTAACAAGCTGAACTCGTGTTTTTAGTCCAAGATCTTGCAGCAATGTTATTACCTGATAATCTCAGTTTAAAAAGGAGAGAATTGGAGAGTCATAATCGCTGAGGCTCTGCATGACAGAGAAGTAGCCACAATTCATTTCGTTGCATCAGGCTCCCAGATCATGCTTTTTAGGTACTTGGGGCACTCAAAACTGTGTTGCAGTTCTGACCTTTTCCTACAGATTAAGCTTCACTAGCCTTGGAAATGTAACTGGGACATAGTTTCCATACACTGGGCAGGCACTCAAAACATTGAGTGGGTTACTCTGCTCCCCTTCACCTGCTTCTGGTTAAGTGCATTTTGGCAAGCCCAGGACCTTGTGCACTTTCCAAGGCTGGCTTTCCCTTGCTGTGCTGAGATCCAGAGCTGAGCCCTTTCCCTCCCCTTCCTTGAGTCTGCAGAACAGGGTAACACTAGTTATTGTTTAGGTGTGGTGCCAAAATTGTCGGTGGGCTGCTAGATCTGCTGTGAAATATTTAAGTACGTTCCTGTTCAATCTGGATGCTGAACACCATCACCCCCACAGCTCACCCAAACACAGCCAAACTTCAGCAGGGAGGGGAAGACCTGCAACTTTAAGTCACAGCATTACTATATTTGGGCTACTCGGTACAAGGAAGACAAGGACCTACTGGAGAGGGTCCAGACAAGGGGCACAAAGATGATGAGGGGTTCAGAGCATCTCTCTTATGAGGGAGCTGGGCCTGTTTAGTCTAGAAAAGACTGTGAGGGGATCTCGGTAACGGATTTAAATATCTCAGAGGTGGATGCCAAGAAGGTGGTTCCAGATTCCCTCCTGCGTAGGAGATTCTGAACCCACCTGGACACGTTCCTGTGTCACCTGCTCGGGGTGACTCTGCCTTGGCAGGGGGGTTGGACATGATGATCTCCAGAGGTCCCTTTCCACCCCAACTATTCTGTGATTCTGAGATTCATTAGGTGCTACAGCTTGTTGTCGCTACGAGCAGCGACAGCGCTGGAAGCTCTCAGAAATTCCCTGCCAACCCCATGGAGAGCAGCAGGTTCTTGCAGCCGAGACGCCGGTCCAAGCTGCTCTCGGCTGCCGCGCACCGGGAAAAACTTCGCCTTCCCCGGAGACGCGGCGGGGCTACCCCTGCCCTGGGCTGCGGGCGCAGAGCCCTTCCCGGAGATGAAGAGGGGTGGCCGCGGGCACTCGACGGAGCTGGGCCGGGCCTGACCGCTCCCGCCGGGAGCACTCAAGATGGAGCCGGGCGGTGCGGCAGGGCGGGGAAGGCGCCAGGCGGGGGCTGCGCCCGGGGCAGGTGCGCGGGGCGGTGCCGCTGCTGNCCCTCGCCCCGCCGCTCGTGCGGAGCCTCGCCCGGGCCTTCCCCGCTCCGCGGCCTCGTCCGGGCCCCTCCGCTCCGGCGGCCGCGGAACCGCAGCGGGGCCGCCGTCAGCCCCGACCCCGGTCAGCCCGGGCTCGGCGCTACCCTTGGGGCATAGCGGCACTCGGTGGGGCCCCGGGCGGCCCTGTTGCACTCGCAGGATGCCGGAGGGGTGCGGGACGTGCCGGGGAGAGACGCAGGGTCCCGGCCGAGCCCCCCCCGGGCCCGCAGGGAGATGCTGCACATGTCCGGCGTGACCCTGCAGGGCCGGCACCGGCGCCTGCCAAAGGTGATCGCTATTTCCAGCGACTGACGCTCTCCTGCTGGAGTGAAAAAGTGCAGCGTTTAGGGACTCGTGTTAACATGCATCATAGAAGGGGGTTAAAGGAATGACGGCGCTTACAATCCTTTACTGCACACCAGGACTTGGTGAGGAATGTTTCTCTGTCAAAAAAATGAAAAGAATACCTTGTAAAGCTCTTTGTTGCTTGAAGTGAACAGTACTGTTGAGAGAGATATCTTAAATTAAATTGCAGTACTTTAAAAGAATTTTTTTTAATGTTTTAAAGGTAACTTGCTGGTTATCACAAGTCTTCTGGTTAGTGATATGACTGCTGCTTCTTCCCTGGTTTTTAGTTATTTTTTAATGGCATGTGCTGTTTTTATAAGAGGGTAACGGTCTATGCGATTTGGTATAGTCTGTGGAAGTTAAATGGCTGCAGTCCTCAGTGGACAGTGTGAATGTGCTGACTAACGTATAATTGGTTAAAGAGGGACAACTCACGTTCAAGAAGATCTTTTGGAGGGAGAGGCAAATACTGCTATCGTGGTTGGAATTAGTTAGCAGTGATTTTGGCTGCTTCAGCAGGAAGGCAAGGGCTGCACGGACTGATTTTTGTTCCTCGGTTGGCCGGTGCTTTCAGTTTGGGCATGCTCACAGGTTAATGTAGCAGATTTACTTCTGTGTTTGAAAACTTTGTTGCTGCTGCTCCTCTGACAACTTTCGTTAGCAAGTTTATCTTTTACAAAACGTGTTTTTGATGGTTTCCTGAAATGTCGTGTAATTACCGCATCGGATACTCTGTTAGGAGGTACCTCCTGCACACTGATCAGAGCTGCCGATTTGCAAGTTCTGTCAATGGCACTGAAGGAGGGATGTTAAAGAAACCTTGTGGGTTTTAGCTAAACTGCTTGGGGGTCAGTAGTTCATGGTTACTTTATCTTCAAATCAAGGATAGTCTTAAAGGTTGGTTGAAGATGGGTTGTGGTAGATGCCGGGTAACATATGGTGCAGTAAAAAATAAAGGTAGCAATAATTCTAAAGTTGTCAGCATCCATGGGTGGTGGTCACTTCTCTAAGTATCTAGAGAAACTGTGTGCAATAATTTTTTTTTCGTGAGAGGTTTTTTTTTTATTTCTGTTGAATCATCTGATTATTTTATTATCTGAAATTTCTTGTTACCTGTTTTATCCCTAATTGCATGCTGGGTCGAGGAAAAGGCAAATCTGGAGAGAACTTTTCAAAAAAGCATTATTTGACTCCAAAGTGAGTATCTCATTGCTTAGTGAGACTAATGAGTAACTAATTATTTTACAATTTTTAACATTGTTCAGGTTATTTACGTGTAAGGTGAAAAATTGTGAAGATGTAGTGAACTGATGGATGGAGGAAAAGTGGAGAGGCTACTAACTCATCTTCCCTCAAAAAAAGGAAAATCCCAAGCTCCACAAATAATGAGAGTTTATTCTGGAGACCTCAAAGTTTGTTATGATTATTTTCAGTTAGCATGAAGAAACCACATACAAGCAGAAACATATTGGGTTTACAAGAGGTGCCTGAGTCATCAGCGTGTTTATTCAGAACTGTGGTTCCTAACATTGTTCATCAGATATTTCCTCATTGTCATACAGGAAGTGTGTGTCAAACTTGAGCAGCAATTGGAGATGTAGGTTTGTATTAATAAATGCTCTAACAACAAATAGCCTGTTTCCCACTTAAGCTATCTTTAGTTTGTTGTGCAGTAAAAGCAGCTGCATCAGGTCAAGAGAAGTTTTTTCTTTCATCTCTACTGGTCATCTTGACCCCTTGTCAAAACTTGTGATTTGTCTCCTGAAGCAAATAATTATGTTATTCTCTTTGCTCACAACTCTTGTGTGCTTCTGACATTGTCAGATGTCTAGAGGTTATAGGTATTGTGAATAGAGATAAGCAGACTATGAAGTTAAAAGAAAAAGACTTTATTTTTGTCCCATCTGTTTTTCTGTCCAGTCTAGTCCTTTTTTTTGTCAGGCCTTTTGCTGCTCAAGTGCTCAGGCATGTGTGTTGCAGGGTTCCCCATACTCCCATCAGTCCTGCACTGCTGGTGCATCTGTACATGGATTTTCCTCCTGGAGGAAAACCCTCCCAGGCTGCCCCTCGTGCTGCTCAGACCCTTCCCTTGGCCAGTGTCCCTTGTGCAGGGTCCAGCAACAGGGGCAAGGGGCATTTTCCTGGTGGTTGGAAGTAGTTATGCAGGGAGGTCAAACATGGTTCAGTATTGCCTTAGCTCTGATAATTATTGTGATGGTTGTCTCGGAACAGTAGGTTGAAGAAGCTGGGTTTTATAGGGTGACACTTCAGTAGCCTCTCAGAAATGTGTGTTATTGAGTTCTGCTGCTTCTGGAGAGAGCCCGAGTGTTGGTTGAGGCATGGGTTCAAGGACTGTTCAATTTGTCCTTTGGTTATTTCACACCTGTGATTTAGCCGTACATTGGCAGTGTAATCTCAGGAATAGTAGAACAAAGTTAGGTGTGTAAGCTCTGCTCATTTTTTGTTTTCTAAAAGAAGCACAAACTGGTAAGGATATTTACCACTTAATGCATGGTGTAAAGCAAAGTTTGATACTACTTACTTCCTCTCTTTGCTCTTTTTTTGGGGTAAAGAGGAGAAAACTGTGCTGTGGTGTTATGCTTTTAAATATACACATCTTGATCTGTATTAAAAACCTGAGTTTGTATTAAAAAATTAATATTACTTGTAATTACACCTTTGACACAGATTCCTGTTGGTATTTTCTGAAAACTAGAGCAAGGTGCAAAGACCAGTGATTCAAAGTAATTTTGAAAGCCCTTGTCAGACTGTTTGCTGAATGCCTTCTGTTTTTGCGACTGTTCTGATGGATTTGAGATGGGTGGATGTGTGTGGTAAGGGGGTTTTGTGGTTTTTTTTTTCCCCAGCACCATTCTGAAACCTTTAATAGCAGTTTAAAACCTGTTGCATTCAAAAAACCTTTCACAGCAGTTCAATGATTTCCTTCAACTGTGGTAGCAAGAATTTACGAGTATAGTACCATCATTAGAATTTGTCTGAAGTAATCTCTTTAAATACGTTTTGATTCATACCTTGAAAGAAAAATACTAATTCAGAATATGAAAATGTAAGGTTTATACACATTCCTTGTAAATTTTGTGTAATATTTTAAAATACCTTTAGCAAGTCCTTAAAAAAACCCAATAATGTATTTTTAAGATAATCCTATACCAACAGCTACTAGAGCAGCAGCTACAAAAGTTAACAAAACCCATCAGCTTCTATGAAAAGATCAAAAAAGCAAATTACCCATGTCTCAAAATAGAAAAATATTTCACATTTTTAAAAGTGCCGTGTAAAGATAAGTGGAAGGATAATTGAACAGTTGCTTTTCTTGCACTCTTGTGCCTGAGAAGATATGTTAGGGCTGGAAGTACCATCTCTTTAATTCTGTGAATTCTGTTGATGTTCATGGACTTTTGTAACTGAAGAGGAATAAAAAGTAGAATGAAAGAGAAATTTTACTCAGCTTCTGGCTAAACCTTCTCTTCTTCCTGGCTAAAGAACTTGCCTGAGTGTCGACAGTCTGATTTTTTTCGGACCATGAGCAGCTGACTTCATAATTTCAGTGATGTGAATTGTGAGGAGCGTCCTGGATGCTGGGCACCAGTGGAGTAGCTGAGTTGTAAACTCAGCTTTGAGGCTGCCTTTCCAGGCTGGGCCAAAGTCTTTGCAGAACCAGCTGGGAGGTGCCTGACCCTCACACATCATCTGTGCCAGGAGTTGTATGGGGAGCTGCATCAGTCTTCCCTTTTACAGCTGTTGTTGTCAGTGACAGTGATGGGGGGATTACTGAGGTGCCTGAGGTGCTTCCAGGGTTCCCTAATATTTTACTGCTCTTTGCTTTCTGTAGTGAAGATACTGATTTGCAATGCCCAGCTGGTCATCTGGTGAAAGCCAAGAGTCAAATGTGACATTGCTGGTATTTCTCAGCATAAAAAGTAAAAAAAAAGCTTAAGAGCTGTGTCTTCACTTACATGTTTTCATGTAGAGCCAAATTCCTTTAAAGGCCTGACTTTCATTTTGTTTGCTTGCATTTTTTGTTATTATTGACTTCCTGTACTTACTGTGGAACAGAGTTCTTAAAAATCTGAGAGTGTGTGTATGTTGCCAGGACCCAGCCTGAGAGAAAAAAGTCTTTTCTACTTTCTCTGAATAGGAAAGCCACAGGTGTGGGAGCAGATTTCTGGGAAATGAAAGTATCCTGAATGCTTTCACTTTCTGGTTCTCCTGTGATAACCAGTGATTATTTTAAAGTGGATGAAAGTTGCATTGAAGCATGATAAAGATTTGTGTGTATGTTTGGTTCATTTCGTATATTTTCTTTTTATTTTTTTGTTTGAGGTTTTTGTCGATGGCTTTGTTAAACTTCTTCATCAAACTCCAGTGACCAAGTCACCAATGTGATGGTCTCTAAGTAGGTTGACACCTGTAATTTGAGAGAATTCAGCTTCTCACCGGGGGCCTGTTAACTTAAGCCTGGGGGTTGCAGTGCAGCGTTGCAGTGCAGCATCACAATGCAAATCACAAGTTGGAGTATTAGGTGAGTAATGTAGGGAGAGGCTGTTATGGCAGTGCATTTCAAAAGGATTTTATGATTTCAGGGTAGAGTTCAATCTTTTTTCTTGTTAGAAAATAAAGACAGCTCCTGTTAGCTGGTGATTACACTTTATCAGTTGGGGGTGCTGTTAAACAAGTCCAACATCTGCCAAGAGTAGAAAATATTTGACTGGAGTGAACATGGATTCAGTTTGAATAGTTCAGTCAAACTAAAGTAACTTGCCTGTGACTTCTGCCAGAGAGCTGGGAGTGTGGTAGGTGGGATGGAGAATCCCTCCATTCACTCTGGGACTATGATATGTCTGAAGTTCTGATTATTGGGTGGTCAAGCATAATTAATAGGAAAAAGCTGGAACTGTGAATCACAGTAGTTAGTTGCGTGTAAAACTTTGTGAAGTTGAAAGTTTTTTATAAACTATTTTTTATTATTTTTAAAAGGGAGAAAATACAAAGCAATATAAAGCTGTGAGTCTGAGGAAAAGGTGAGGTAGTGAGAAGCTTTCCTGCGAAGCCAGATAGTGAGGGCATAGCTTGCATGATGGTACAATTTAGGCTTTCTGGTAAGTGAAAGAAAACACTTTTTCCTGTTTCCTGCATCAGGTTGATAAATGGCGTCTCTTGTAACTTTTTGTGAACTTTATATCTCTTAATTTGGCAACATAGTGTGTTCTGAACAGCACATGTCAGATTTTTTCTATGTTGCTTTACATTAATACTCTGCGGAATGTAAATGTTAAAGCTGAACTTTGCCGGCACACTTTAGCCAAACTTGCAGACAGAATGGAGGGCAGCCGTGGTTCAGTGCAGTTGACGTCTAAAATGTTCCTTTATTCCACTATAAAGATTTACACTCTGTCACTCTGTCAACAAGGTTTAAATCTCTTATCTAGGTTTCTGAAATATTTCAAAGCTTGCAACGGCTTAAGGGCTCTACAGACCATTAGGGGAAAATTTTCATGAAACTTTTCCGTTTAAGTAATCCTGTCTGTACAGCATTTGTGCTTTATTTTATCACCCCATGTTTTAGAAGTGAATAAAGGCAATATAAGCCTGTCTCTGCTGCAGTGGATTACACCTCCATGCCTCAGTGTTTGAGGCAAGTACACTGATGTGTGTTCTGGAGTGGCTGTGGGAGTGTTCTGCCTTCTGCTGACAACTGTAGGGCTGTATCTCCTGGTAGAGGGGTGGTTTTAACAAAGTGAACTACACAGTCATTTTCTTGGTGAATGTGGTGTAGAATCTGTGGGTTGAGACTTTAACATGAATGAAGTGTTAAGCAATGTTTTGAGGCATTGTTGAGATTCCTGTGAAATATTGTGAAGGAAGAACTGGGTCCTGAGATGGCATAAAGGAGAGATTGACACAAAATGTTATGAACCAGTCACTGCAATAACTTCAGTCATCTGTGGCAGGCTTCATGAGCTCCTGTCTGTTTAATTATGGACTGCTTTTCTCATGTATTTAATAACACCATTCATTCCAAGCATTTGAAAATTGTAATGAAAATATTTAATGTATTTAAACATAGTCTTACAATTTAAGAACCCACTGATTTTTTTCAGTTAGGTTTTGTAGTTTTCATTCTTTCGTAAGTGTCGTTAGCTTTTCTTTGCCATAAAGGATGAAATTCAGGAGTGTGTTGAAAGCCATCAGCATGAGAGTTTCCCTGAAATTTGATGTAACCTAATGATGGGACTTTTACAGGGGCAGTACTATTGTGAGTGGTAGCACCCCTGAGTGTCCACAGTGTTAAGGTAGCTCTGAAGAAAGGATGTTGGAGAGGTAGAATCCAGAGAACATGTGGTGTGGAACAGCTTGAAGACTGGAGTGCAGCTAGGTTAACTTTGAAAACCTTGCCTGACATAGATCTCTGTATGTAAAACAGCAGAAATATTGGTATGCAAATTCCAGCAGGTTTTATTCTGAGATGCACAGCTTTTACTTGATGCTTTTGTTTATAGCTGGCTTATGAATTATTTTAGCTGGTGGATTCTTGCTGAAAAAAATTATACCCTGTACAAGTTTCTCTTATACTAATTGACAACAGTCAAGCTTACTGAAGTTTAGATGCCAAGCAAATGCAGATTGTGCTTAAAATATCCTTGACCAAAGCTTTTATAAACATCAGGTGAAAGCATATTTTTAAGTTTTACAGTAAGCACACATAGACAGAATAATGTATTTCATAAAAGCTTATCAGAAAGGCATTAGTGTTTTCAAGACATGATCAGTAGCTATTTAAAATTAATTGACCCTTGTGTCTTGCAGCGGTCTAGCAGAATTTGTGGAAATGAATGCATGTGATAAAGTGGCATTACCCCTCTGGGGCTTCTTCCTCCCAATGGTCGTGTCATTTGACTGGTGGTGTACTCTGAAATCTTTTTTGTACTCTGGGCTCTCTTTAAAACAGGATGTTTGATTCATATTAGGGTCTGAGATGCAAAACTTTTGGATTGGCAGTTGCATAGCTATATTTAATGCCAACTGTTATTTTCGGTAAGTAGTAAATGGTAGGCTTGAGTTCACATATGGTGTATGTGATAGCTGTTCCTTCTTACAGCTGTATGACTCTGAGGAAAATCACATACCTGTGCTGCAAAATGTCTATGCTTATTCTCAAACAAAAAATTACTCTTTCTGAATTTCAATAACATTTCAATTGAAACAAAAAATAATTTTGACAAGTTGAATTTAGCTGTGTTTTTATTGGGATTAAGCCAAAAAAAAATAAGGGCCACATGGAAATTAATTTATATTCAAGTGTATGCTTTGAGAGTTCCTTAAAGTAAGAAGCTAGAAAAGGCTGGGTATGCACAGGCACATGGCATTCCTCATTCTTCTCAGAAGAGGAGGTGGCAGGAACAGACTCCTACTCCACTTTCCTTTTGTGTTTGGTTTAATTTCATTTTTCTGAAAATTAGTTACTTTGAAAAAGAAATTTTTCATGGGATCACAGCTGTTGGAATAGTACTTTTTTTTTCCCCCAATGCTTTCCAAAGTGCACAGGTATAAATGGCCTAAAAAAAAATAGATTTTTTTTGTATTGCAGAAATTTTATGACTGAGAAAACATTCCTGTATTTTGCAGATTTTAATTTTTGCTTTGCTTTGGTATAGAATCATGGGAAAACAGAGAAGATAATGTTTTTAACATTTGTAAGTATGATTTTTTTTTTAATGTTAAATAGCCTTATAGACACCTTCGCAGTGGTTTCCCTTCTCAGTATTACCTATTTTCCCATTTGTCAAATTATTTTCTTCAGATTCTGCTGGTGTCTCATGTTCTTGTCATTTAGAGAGTTTCTCACTATTGTTTTCTTAAACTAGCAACTTTTATTTATTTGGCAAGTTTTGTTTCATTCAGGCGTCTAATGTTATAGCTTTTTTTTTTAAATGGGGTACTTGAATTTAGACTCCTCTGTCTCTATTATTTGATTGGAAATTAAGAAGTAACCAACAGCTTAATGGCAACTTTTAGAAGTTTCCTCTGGTCTTGCACATGTTTTATGGGACTTGGTGGTGGAAGCCATGGCACATATCTTGTGACAACCCTGGCTGGACCGCGCTTGAGACAGTCCTGAAGCTGACTGTGCTGCCTTTTTGGGTAAAGTCTTCTGGTCTACTGGGTAACCTCTGGGTTTATTAATGATAAATAGAGATTTCCTCATCATCTCTAGCTCTTGCTAACTTGGTGTGTTACTTTGAAGCTTTTTCTGGGACTGATTTAAAGGCAACTGGTAAATGTGCCACCTCCTGTTGTTGTTGAGCAGTGGTGGGGGTGCAGTGCACAAACTCTGGTGTGTTGTCAGAGTCCAGGGAAGGTGCTGGGGGCTTCATGACATCACTGAGTAGAAAAAGGTTGAAGATTTTGCTATCAGAGTTTATTATCTCTTGTTTTTTGATGGGGAGTATGTTGGCTTAATGCTGCTGCTAGAAAGGCAGCACAGAATTTAACATTTTTATGATTATTATTTTTCCAAAATGTGAACTCTTTAGAGGAGTTTTTTTTTATCCCTTTTACTCAAACCAGGCTTGAATAAGCAAGCTAGAAAAGTGGTGATGGCAGGAAGCCAGTCTTGATAATACTGCCACAGCAGCACTGAGACAGGGAAGACTGACAGGGCTAAATTATAGCATGTAGTGGTTATAAACCAAAGTTGTTATAAGTTTGAGACCACATCTGAATGTATTAGCATATAACATGATCAACTTTCTGTGTGAGCTGAGGCAAATGTGTAAGGTAATTCAAAGTCCACTAAAAACTCCCAAAGATTCTAAATAATATCTTGTTTTTTTAACTTTCCCCTTGATAGAAAATGGCCTAGAAAATTTAAAATTTCTTTTGCCCTCTGTGGAGTGCAGTGCAGAATTTACTTTTTCTGTAATTACGAGGTAGTAGAATTATATGTTGATCCTCAATACAAATCTGACCATGTCTTTAAATACTCCAGTCTCTGTTGTGTTTGAAGTTCATGTCGATTGTAATGCCATCTGCACCCACAGAAGTTATTACCTGATGAGAGTGAAAGCTGCTGGCTGACCTTCACAGGCCCGAAGTCCGTGGTAGGGCAGTGGCCTTTCCACAGGGACAGCATGTGCCAGCACCTCCCTAGTGCTTGACCCGGGAGAAGCTGTCTCACCTGAGAAGCTGGAACTGCTGTCAGAAGAAGCCTGTCACCTTGCAGGCAACTCTATTAAACACTGCCCTGGATTTTATGTGACTTAATGTTGTCTGTAGTCTCATCCTGCCGCAGGGTTGTTTCCTATGCCCATCCCTGCCTACTTCCCCCCTGCTCACAACATGTGTGATGATTCACATGATTTCTCCTTAAATAATTAGTGGAGGGTGGGATAAGATATCAAATTATTTTACTGAATGTTGCAAATAATGGTGCATGACTTTTCTGGTGGAATTTCATCTTGTAATGCCCCTTGGATTAACAGTTGGGGCAGTAACTGATTGAGGCTGCAGGATGAGTTCACCTCTGGAAGACCTCACTGCAATGGAGTGGAGGTTCTTGTTCTTCGTTCCTCTTCCTGAGCCCCCAGGAACAAACTTTTTGTTCCAGGGAGTAAGCAACAGCAAAGCAGTGTGATCAGGGGCCACACCTGGCTAGCTGAGCTGCCAGGACACCCAGGAGCACTGCTGAGGGTTTGGGGATCCCTGGGGTAAGGCCAAGCTGCTGGAGGTGGCCTTGGGCTGTTGGGACTGTTGCTTTCGAGAGACAGGAGGCCAAACATGCCTGGGTGTGTGCACACTGCGATCACAAAGCCTGTTTCATTAGTTAATCATGTTCTTAATTTTTTTTAATTGGATTAAACGCAAGAGCCTTTATTGAAAGGCTTTCTGTTAATTTTTTTTAAGGGTTTTTTTTTTTCACTTCCTATTCAAAACAGACAGCTGAGCTCTTTGACCAAATGTTTCCCTTCTGTTGAATACAGTGGACTCTTTGTGATGCAGACCTGTCTATAAAAAGTGCAATTCAGTTTTTATTTAAGATTTCCATGCTGTGCTATTCTGAATTTTGTGTGGAAAAATTGTTTGTGAAATCTCCCTGATACCACTTAGTTAGTTCATGTAGCAGAGTTGTTTGAGGTGAATTGGGATCTTTGATCCAGTAACATGTGCCATTAACAGGTGCAATAAATGAAATCCTTCTGGATGTGCACAGTTAAACCAGAGAGCGAAGAATAGTGTATAACATCTAGGTCTGTGCAGGAGCAGAGTGTGCACATTGGTTTGTGTGATCTTCAGCCTTGACCTTCAAGGCACACCAGGAACGCTGAATCCCTGTCAGTGTGGGAATTTTAAATTCATCTCTGTTGCAGTAAGTCTTCTTTAGTAGTGCCCAAGTAGAATGAGGCCTGCAGAAGGATTTTTCTCCCCCTTGGTTTCTCTCTGGATAAAAGTATGATTAAAATAGCAGTAGAGAATCAACTCATTCTCGTAAGGCTGCTGCTCCACAGCAGTTTAATCTGGTGGAAATAGGTGCAGCCTTTGTCTTGTCCCCCAGCCCTGTTTCTCAGTAAGGCAGCAGGAAATTAATGAATGCAAAGAAAGACTCTCTGATGGTTTGTTGAAAACCTGGGCTGGATTGCTGGAGTTTCAGGCTGTGGTGCTGGCTCCAAGGGAGGAAGGGCTCATGGGCAAGGAGGGTGCCATCTGGCAGCTTGTGGTCTTACAGCCTCTTTAAGCTTTATTGTTTGTAAGTGTTGCAGAGCCTGGGATCTCACTGATCTAAGGACACTTGGAATTTCCAGGGTTGGTTTGTTTGCTCCTGGAGTTGTCCTTGTTATTATAACAGCAGAGTGAGGAGAAGGAAGGGGCTAGCTTGGTGTTGTTTCCTTGGGATATCTTCTGGATTGTGCAGAGCAGAGTGAGGCTATCGTGCTGACTGTTGGGAGAAAACAAATAAGCTAAACATTTGAATGGGCTAGTGGGACTGCTCTTTTGAGCTGAGAGATTGACCTTGGTTTCACCGTGACAGATTAAAAATGAGTGATGAAAGTACTGTGAAGAGCCTAAATGTAAGCCAGAATAGCTTGTGTTTGGTGTGGTGGGTTAAACTGTGATGGGAATGCAGAGGAAAATATCTCAAAGCGTAGAGTTAAAATGTGGATCTTGTAACAGGATTGTTAAAGACCTCAGAAAGATATTGGACATTTAAAATGTTGCCCATCATTGAGCAAATTTGCTGTGGCTTATACAGGTCTTGGTGCTGGGGCCTGACTTGAGGTGGGACTGGAGTGGGAGCTGAGACTGGAGCACCACTGGGGCCGTGGCACAGCCCAGCTGCTGTCCATGGGTGTGCTCTGGGGGAATTCTTCTGAATGTTACATGTAGTTTAGAGATAACATGTGCTGCTGCTTTGAAAGACCCCTCTTGCTGCCACCAGTAACCAATCACCCAACATCTTTGAATCAGAGCTAAAATATTTTTGCTAATTACTGTCAAAATTACTGGAATATGTAAGAATCTAAAGCAATTTTTTTAAGTGAATTTTCCAGTGGAGATTCTAGTGAATACAACCTGAAGTTTAGCTTGCATGTAGTTAAAGGAAACTAAAGATCTCGTTGGTTACACCATAGTTAAATAATTTTTACTATTGGGAAGCTCGCTGTTGTGCTGAACAAGGTGTGAGAAATCACAATAGTGGTTTAGAACACACAAAATTCTCAATAGTTTTACATTTCTGACACCTCTTTTGTTATCAGTAAGTACTAAGTCTGCTATCCTTTCATGATTATCATTCTGTCACTAATACTCCTTTAGGAGTAGTTATCAGTAAGAGCTAGAAACGTGGAACTAAACAATTCTTCACATGCTTCTTCCCCCAAGCAACAGTGTTCATAAATTTTAAGACTTCTCCTTATGAACTGACAGACTTGCCAGCTCGTTGCAAGAATATTCCTCATGCAGATGATGTTTTGGCTCATGTTTAACTTCTGGGTGTTATTTTGTGTATAACTGTCTGAGGTGTGTTTGTTTTGTATTTAGTGTCAGAGAGAAAACTCCTCAAGCCTCTCTTAAAACTTTTGAAATTACATTTTAATACCAGCTTGAATAAAGCTAAGTTTAAGCATTATATATTGAGAATAAATGAGACTTTCTTTGGCGACATACGGGGCTCAGAATAGTGAGTGTTTACATGAGTGTATGATCTTGTGTTGTGAAGAATCCTTGATATCAAATACTGAAATTCATTCAAAAGTCACTGTTAAAGCATTTTCAGTTGAAGTAGTACAGCTTTGTTATTATTCATGAAAAGGATAAAAGTGTGGTACGGGCATTCCAAGTGTTGTCTTAGGCTCAATATAGGTCATATAATGCTATGATTAAGTAGAATCCTTCTTTAATTTTTAAAGGGGGACTGTGTGCACCTAAGTAACACACTCAAGCCTTTTCCCCTTAAACTTTTATTTGGGCTAGGCTGTGGTTGGCTGAAAGTTCCTACCATACAGTATGTCCTTTTGCCTCCTTGAGTTAGGTGTTTGCTCTCAGTCCAGTTGCACTTTGTACAAGCTGCTGCTATAATTGGCAGGTTTTGGCAGCCTGTGCAGAGCAGTCCTGGACTGAAAATCTGCTGTCTCTGTGCATGTCCTTTGCTCTCCACAGGTGATTTTTGTCCAAGCCAAAGCTGAGGTGCATTTTGAATTTGTGTGTGTGTAAAAATATATCTTTGCCTACTTTCTTACAGTTTGCAATGTCATATAAGAGGTTTCTTTTTTCTTAGCTGAACAAAAGGAAACCCAGCAGATGCTGAACAAGTGAACCTGATTCCATTGTGCTTTAGGACATACTGGAAAAATGAACACCTTGCAGCCAGTACAGAGTTTTAACTTGGTCTTGGCACTAGCAAAATACTGGAAAAATGAACACCTTGCAGCCAGTACAGAGTTTTAACTTGGTCTTGGCACTAGCAAAATACTGGAAAAATGAACACCTTGCAGCCAGTACAGAGTTTTAACTTGGTCTTGGCACTAGCAAAATACTGGAAAAATGAACACCTTGCAGCCAGTACAGAGTTTTAACTTGGTCTTGGCACTAGCAAAATACTGTTTTCAAATATATATATATATATATGTATACATATACCCACTTTTTAATTTATGTATTTTATATATATATGTTTATTCTGCACATACTAGAGAAAAAAAATCTTAAGAACGGAGCTGGTAAGAGCAAAGACATGCAAAGCTTTCTGGAGTTGATAGTGTGTTTTCTGTGTGTTTCAACTCAATATCTTCATGAAAGGAGTTAGTTTCTATTTGCCTGTTTGGAACTTGACCAACTGCATATTTAGAAGATGGTTAAAGTATCTGTTTTTGGAACCCCTAATGCAGAGCAGTGTGGGCCTTTTAACTATTCTTGGGAGATATGATTAATGTGGCAGAAAAGTGCATTCACAGTAGTAGTAATTCACAGTAGTAATTGAGAGTCTTTAGTATTCTTTGCCTTTGTATGTTATTTGTTTGTAGCAGAAACTTAAAGCCTTTTTATAATGGCCTACCTTCCTCTGAGTGTTCTCATTACAGTGGCATCATACAAAGAAACCAGCTTATTAGCTTCTTTTCTGCAAGAGGCACATTTAGCACGTCTTCTGCAGCTCAGGCTACGTTAGAATTGCCTTTAATATTAAATATTTGTGCAATGTCATTAATTTTTCCTCCTAAAGGAGGAAAGCTGATTTTGTGTGGAGGGACCGAATCAAGATGCTGTTTTCAGCTTTTGCATTTCCTGCCCTCTTTCTTTTTGTCCCTAATAGAAGTATTCATCCCTCAAGATTCATAGAGTAGCCTGGGCTGGGAAGAGACCTTAAAGATCATCTCATTCCATCACCCCTGCCATGGGCACGGGCTCCTTTCAATAGACCAGGTTGTTCCAGATTACATCCAACCTGGCCTTAAGCACTTTCAGGGAGAGGGCAGCCACGACTTCTCTGAGCAACCTGTTCC
>VYZS01086121.1:0-11822 GCA_013400695.1 Neodrepanis coruscans | reverse complement strand
AAAATAATAAAAAATAAAAACATTGATTTTAAACATAAATGGGACTAAAAAAGTTCAGTTAAGAGGTTCTTTTTAGTATTGTTGATCTTTTAATTAGTTTAAACCTCTTCAGTGTGTGAGTGAAAATATCCAGAAGGTTCTCTCTGCTGCTTCAGACAGCCCCAAAATTGTACAATCCCCCCAGTTCTCCAGAAATATTTACAATTAAGAAACTCAGAAAAAAATATATAACAGTGAGTATTCTAGGGAAAAAATATAAATTTAGAAATATTTGAAACTATTATTTAAAGGTATTCTAAATATTTATAAATAATATTAAAATTAATAAATATCATAAGTATTTTATAAAGATTTTAATATCCATAAATGTTGAAGGAAGAAAATTTGAATTTTCTAATTTTATCGAGCTGTGCAATTATTTTCAACCCATTTATTGAGACAGCATCTTTTTCCTCAATTTTATTTTTTTCCCCCATGGAATCTAGCTCTTAAACTACATCTGTATTTTCAACACCTGGCTTTCCAAGTGGTGTTTTGCCCCATATTCCTTAAATTCCTGCCTCATAATGTCAGAAGGTACAAGATGTACTTTCTCTCTCCGTGTGCACTGACTGACACCTGGAGCGGAATTAAAACTAAAAATTAGTGTTTAAATACATATAAAATATAAGAACAGATAAAATATAAATACAGATAAAATATAAATACATAGAAATATATAGAAAATATAATTACATGTGAAATATAACTACATATAAAATATAAATATATACAAAATACACAGACCAAATATATCTAATGGATACAGCACAGAAACATAAAATAGAAGCATAAAATAATATCAAAAATATATTTAATATATTACAGATCATCTCCTTGAGATGAAGGACAACTGTCCAGGCAGTTTGCCCTGGACTGTAGCATCCCCTGGGAGGGGAGCAGGGGGTACTCACTGCTTGTAGCTGACCATGACGATCAGGATGGCTGGGAGGCAGCACAGGATGATGATGACAGCCAGGGCCAGCAGTGCTCCCTCCGTGTATCCCACAGCCTGTGCCTGTTTCTTCACGTTGGCCACCACGTCTGGAGTGCGGATCTCCAGGATTCGGCCCCCTTGACCCAGGTATGGCTGGAATTCCTTGTTGATATCCAGCAGTTTGCCATCCAGGAACCTTCAATGGGCACAAGGAAGTTTGTTGTGGTTGGATGAGTGTGATTGGGTTAACAACCATGGTTTGATAAAGCTTCTATACCTCATCTTTAAATTCTTTTAATTCTCTGTAATTCCTGTAATAACTCCATTACTCCATTAATATCTGGACACAACGTAAACACTGAAAAGGAGTGGGGAGATGAAGCTTATCTTAATTTCCAGGGCCACGAAATTCTCCAGGGCACTGCTTTGGGCTTTTTCCCTCCCATGTCTGTTACAGAGGATCAACCAACCCTTCCTGGACATATCCCACTCTGGCCTACAGATCAGTGGTGGATTCTCCAGCCCTGGAAGTAGTCAAAAAACATGTGGCATCTGGGGACACAGGTTGCCTTGGCAGAGCTGGGGAATGGATGAATTTGGTGATCTTTGAGATCTTTTCCCACCTTTATGATTCTGTGATTGATGCTACTCTAAAAGCAGGTAATTTTTAGAGAACTTTCCTTAGCTTCTGAGGGAAATTCTTCGGCTGGAGGGACAAAAATTACTGATGCCTTAAGGGGTATGCTTAAGATTTGAGAATTCACTATAGCTAGACAGCTGGATAGCTTAGAATATTGAGAGCAAAGGACAGTCTGTCTTTCACATGTTTGCATTCTTCTATATAGATAAGGGGGTAGCAAGTCAAAACACAGAGCTGGGCTTCCAGGCCTGGTAGGGGCTGGACTGGGGTGGGGATAGGTAATAAGGGACCATCCTGTTGGGTGTTTAGGGGCATAGTAGTAAGATGGGGTTTAGTTGGGTAGTGTGTGATGGGGGGGCACTGGAGATTATAAAAATTGAGAGATTGTTATGAATTTCCTCTTTGGATCATCAGACATCACCAGTAAAGCTGCGCTCTCCCTTCACTGTGTGTTTGGCTCATTTTCTTATCTCGCCCTGCCAGCAACAGTACAGTGGCCAAGGTTTTAACTTCTAAAGGAAAATAAAAGTCCTTGGATCACTCTGGAAGTGAGGGTTGACAGTCTACCAAGCTACTCAGCTCTAAAGACCAAAGCAGGAGGCACTACGAGGATGGAGGATCCCTATGGCTGGAAGCTGCAGCAGGACTCCAGATCCAGGTTATCCTGGAGAAAGAGTTAAAAATTCTGTGGCAAAAAAAAAAACCCAAAACCAAAACCAAACCAAGAAAACACCAAATAAAAAACAACAGCTAAAAATATTCTGAGAGGACTTCTGCATAAAACTNGTGGGGGGGTCGGGCTCTACTCGCAGAGAACAAGGGATAGGATAAGAGGAAACGGCCTCAAGCTGTACCAGGGGAGGCTTATATTGGATAATAGGGAAAGTTTCCTCACTGGATGTCTGGTCAAGCACTGGAACAGGCTGTCTGGGGAAGCAATGGAATCATTATCCCTGGAAGTGTTCAAAAACTGTGTGGATGTGGCACTTTGGGGATGTGAGTCAGTGGAGGCCTTGGCAGTGCTGAGTTAAGAGTTAGACTTGATGATCTTGGAAGGCTTTTCCAACCTTAATGATGCTATTTTATGAGATCCCTGATTAGTTAAAATGTCAGGTAATCAGTTATAACAGTCCTAAGGAAAAATATGAATCTATCATTGTGGATCAGTATTACAAAGCACAGGACAGGGAAAATTCCACAGGTCTTGAGAGACACACAGAAGTTTTCCCCCTCTGGCAGTGAGAAACAGATCCATGACTTCTAAATCATGTCTGTGTTTTCCAGCCAAATATTTTGCTGGAATTACAGGAGCCTGACACACACACTTTCGTTCAGTGGGTGACTGATGGCCCTGAGCTGCTGAGCCCACCCTTTCCTCCCAGTTCCAGTGTGAATCCAAGAGCCCTGGGGTCTGTATCCCTGAAATCTGTATCCCAGCACTGTGAGGGAGAACACGTCTCTCCATCTGGTCCCCAACTTACTTGCTTTCCATCTTCTCCGATAATTGTTTTCAAACAGTGACAGGTTCACTCTGTTAAATCAGGGCTTCCACTGTGTTTTAGAAGCAGGATCACAGCAGGATGTTCCCAAAAAGCCCATTCCAGACAAGCCACGGGTATCTTCCAATCCACATTCATTTGTAAGCTGTGTTTAAATCACAGCTGGCAGAACTCAGTGCTAACTCTGTGCTCTTGGTACAGCTCTGGATATCATGGAATTGTTGAACACTCGGAAAATAACTCAGATAAATTTATATTCTTTGTTGCCAATTGCCTTTTTAAAACAGGAGGCTCCATTTCTTTTCGACTTTCTCACCTTTCTCCCATCATATCCAGTTTATTAAATAATCCCTTCTCCAGGAAAGATGCTCACAGGAAGGATTTCTTTGTGGATTTGGGTAAGTCCTTGAGCTGGGCCAAATGTTCAATCACTTGCTGGTGAAAATTTAGCGACTGCAGCTGCCAAGCCACAAACCTCTCCTTACTCCAGTGAGCTGACGCTCACCTCTATCCTAAAGTCAAGAAAGCATTCCCTGGGATTTTGCTGCTTTAAATATTTAAAAGCTTTTGAAGAGAGGGGGGGGGGAAAAAAGCCTCACCAAAAAGCTTGAGCGTGCAGGAACAGGGGCCATTTTAATGAGGTTGCTCCTCAGCTGATCCCATCTAATTTTGCAGAACAAGCAAGTGAACAACCTTCCCTTCACATTTGAAAATCTGAATTTTAACCTATCTTAGCTCTAGTCTGCTGTGGGTATTTTACTGGACACATGAATGTCCCCAAAAGACATTCCTATATTTTCAAAGGGTCCCAAAGTGAAGAGGTATATATTTTTTTCTGAGAGTGAAAAGAATTTTTATCAGACAAAGTTTATTTTTTCATGGCATTCAAAGAGCCAACTGCCACCTGAACGGATAGTAGCTCACTGTCACATACCAATAGTATATGAGACACAATTCTGGGAATGATCAACACTGGACAAGTGAACACAAACTCCCAGAGCACCACTGAGACCTAAAGAAGCTGGATGACCTGGGAGACAACTCCAAACAAACACCAGCAGAAAGCAGGAGGCTCTAGTGCCACCCCTCTGAAAGCTACTTTTTTGGCTATCTTTTTATATTTTTATATAAAATACAAAATGTTTATATCGCTAGTTCAGAAAGTGATGCTGGAAGACTGGAGAGGGTTCAGAGAAAAACTGAAGTGATTAAAAGATTTTAAACACAGTCCAGAGTGCAGAGGTCGAGCAACTCCTCAGGAATAAAAATGTAGAGGCTGATGTGACCATAACCCTTGACTCTGGTGGGACCCAGAAATTAAAAGCAGCAATTGGCTGCTTCAATTTAGCACTCAAAGTTATAATAAAACTCTGTGACTGAACTTACACAAATTAAAATTAAAAAAAAAGGCAAAAAGACCTTATTTTTGACAGGAAATTATGAGGGAATTACACAAAGGTTGACCAGATTTTCTTGTGCAGTTGCTTTGCTGACAAACACATTCAAGAATTAATTTGGAGAATTCCCATGGTCTTTATTGCCCTTGTCAGATGGATCACAGGGGTCTTTTCCAACCTCTAAGGTCAGAATATCTGCAGAGTTTAATTTGCTGTAGTTCATCTGCACTCAAATGAGGAGCCCTTTTCCAACCACAGTTCTTACTGAGATAAAAAGCAACAGAAAGGTGAATTATGCAAAAAAAAACAAACCCAAAAACACAAAAAGAGAGAGAATGTTGTAGAAGAAAAGCCTGATTTGCATTTTGACCTCCTGCATGTAGGTGTAGACCTGGGTTATGCCCCAGTGTCTGTGTTTTACAGTAAGTGCAAACCCTCTCTGTTTCTTCCCCCTCCCTTTCTTCTCCTCCTTTGATTCCCACAAAACCCCCACTAAATCCCTCCCAAAATAAAAACACCACCAAAAAATATACCAACTCCCCCCCTCCCCCACCAAAAAAAAAAAAAAATCCAAAACAATCAAAAAAACCCCCAAAAGGAAGAGCCATGCTCCAAATGGACACCAAAGGTAAACCATGGAGCTCCAAAGGACTTGCTTGGACACCACAGAGGAGTCTTGGCACATAGAAAGGAAATTCCTTCGGAGGAATTTAAACTGGAAGCTCCTCCACAGGGTGGACCAAATGTCTTGCAGGCTGTCATGGTGAAAATGTCTAAATCATGAGGACTGAGATGATCCAGCTCAAGACAATGGACTGAACTAGTCAAGTGGGAAATTTCCAAACTACTCAGTATAAGACCAGGCAGCAATTGCTTCCATGGATTAATCCATTCCTCTTATGCTCAACCACTTCCTGAGAGACCAAGAGGCTTCAAAACAGTCCATAAAAGTAGAGGAAGAGTAACAAATTAAGTACTTACTTAAAAAGTTCGTTCCTCATGATTGCTCTGTTGGTCTGTGGGTCAATGGCATAGACCATGAGGTCGGATTTAGTGTAATCCTCCTCAGAATATCCATCCCCAAACCTCCGGGCTCCAATGGATTCCACCACCACTGTCGCACCAGGAATCTGGTCTTGGACGTAGCGTTCCAAAATCCTAGAGAGGAGATGGAGACCGAAAGCTGCAGGGATTTATTTGTACTGAGCAAGGCTGAGACACTAATGGACAAACCCCACAGGCTGGGAAGGACAAATCTCTGCTCAACAGAACCTCTTAAACCCTGAACTCCTGGGAAAAGCTCAGCAGTGTTGGGAGAAGTCATCAGGAATAGCATCCTTAAGTATTTATGGTCTCAGTTGACTTTTAAATGGTTGATGGGAAATACCACCTGTATCTCACACAAAAATCTCCTGTCATCCTTTCACTGAGCTGTATGATTCCAACACTTCCATTCCAGCCTTACACAGGCTGCCCTGAATAAATTTTCCTCCAGAGAAACAACCACTCTGATGGTTTTCCCTGGGATATTTCATCCAAAACCACACGACATTTCAGGTGTCATAACACCCGCATGTTTTACAGACAGGAGAAAATTTGAATATTGGGCTGACACATTTACCATGGGAAAAAAAACCCAAAACCAAAACCAAAATAAAATAAACTGAAGAGGGATTCTACAAGTAGAATTAAAAAATATTTCAGTGGCAGCTCTGCCAAGTAACAACACCCAGACTTGCTAAAGGTGTAATGAGGTTCCCAAACTGGGCCCAAAAAGGGTTCCCTCAAAGCCCATAGAGAGTTTATAACCAAAGGCATAAAAGCAAGTATCATCAATGCTAGATACATGGGCAAACAGGTATGGAGAAATCATCCAGGGAATTTGGAAGTCTAAAGGCTCCATCTAAACTCCTTGGAGTTATAAGAAAATATACAATTTCCTGGGTTAATTTATATGATCAGAATAACAAATTAAAAAGCTAATTTGGGAGGCAAAAGCAATGGAAGGAGAGGGAACATACTGCCTGATCTATCAAGGATGCATCAGGGTGTGCAGGAAGACAGAGCTCCCAAAAAAAGACACCAGTGACTTGAAAAAGTCCCTTGCTTTACACAAAACCTGCTGAGGGGTTTTTGATGTGTTTGTTTTTGTTGTTGTTTGTTTTCTGATATTTTGCTGTTGTTTTTTTTCTGTGACACAGGATTTCCAAAGTATCACTGTCAAGGCAGTACCCCTAGCTCCTCATTTTCAGGCCCACTCATTCATAGTTATCCATCTCTCCTCTTTGTGTGGAAGTTTTGCCTGCCCTTAAAACAGCAGCTTTCTATAGGATTTTGAAAAATCCAAGTCTATCAGACTCAGGTCTGAATATATAATCTTAGACCAGGGAAAATAGGGATATAGATTGGCTGACACGTTGCTGCTTGACTGGTGTCCTCTAAACAAGCACTCCTGTTGTCTGCAGATATGGAAAACTCTACTTATCTCTGCTTCTGGAATGCTCTTCACTGGCAGCCAAGGTGATAACCTGTCACAGGCACCTCAGGAACAATAATTCTCCCAGGAAAAACTTGACATGACAAATCTGGGATATGCAGATTATTATATTTTAAAAAAGGGGAAAAAAAAGTACAGCAAACATTATGTGAATGTAAAGGGCTAAAAGAAGTCACCAGAGTCCTTGGAATGGTGTTTTGCAGAAGGATTTAGATGCACCAAATGGGTGAAGGATTTACCTCCCTAATTAGCATAAAATCATCTTATCTTGCTGCAGTTTTTCATGGAATCATGGAATCATTCCGTTTGGAAGCTCCCCAGGATCACCCTTTCCAAGCTGTGCCTGATCCCCACCTTGTCCACCAGCCCAGAGCACTGAGTGCCATGGCTAGTCCTTCCTCGGACAACTCCAGGGGTGGGGACTCCAAATCTCTCTGGGCAGCCGCTTCCAATGTCTGACCACCCTTTCCAGGCACAAATCCCTCCTCATGGCCAACCTCACCCTCCCCTGGCACAGCTTGAGGTTGTTCCCTCTCCTCCTCTTTTGTTTCCTTGCACAGAACTATCGCTACATCCAAGATGGAAACATTCTGGAAGGTTGGAGTATAATGTAGCAGATCTGGCAACAATATTCCTTTTTCTCAGAAATTCCTGGCATTCTGCTGAATTTTGTTGCCTTTGAGAATACCTGACTAAAACATGACTAAAACAAGAACAAACAGCATACTTTGGACAAGGGCCTGGAGTGGCAGCACAAGGGGGAATGGCTTCCCACTGATAAAGGGCAGGCATAGATGGGAAATTGGCAAGGAATTGTTCCCTGTGAGTGTGGGGAGGCCCTGGCACAAGTTGCCCAGAGAAGCTGTAGCTGTCCCATCCCTGGAAGTGTCCAAGGCCAGTTGCTCCAACCTGGGATAGTGGAAGGTGTGCCTGCCCAAGGCAGGGGGTGGAACAGGATGAGCTTTGTGGTCCCTTCCAATCCAAATCATTTTGGGATTCTGTGATACCACAGGTAGATTGCAGACATTGGCTTCAAGTGACACTGCAAGAGACACCACAAAGCAGAGCAGAATGATAGAATATTCCATGTAAAACACACAAACTGCATGTTTAGGTCAAAATTGATGATAAAAATGCACTGAAGACTGAAAAGTAGCATTTAAATAATCCACTTAGGAACAGGGCAGTTCTCTGTAGTTATTTGAAAAGTCATTCAGAGAAACTTGTGATGCTGAAAAACACTGTGGTGTTTCAAAGCTCCATGGAAAGTGGCCACTTCCTTGTAGTAGTACTCACAAAAAACAATTTTGCAGGTGCCTGATTTTAAGTACAACAGTGTCTTCAGTTCTGCTGTACTGATCAGCAGAAGTTAAATTAAAATTATTCTGTCACTTGTTAATGCAATGATGGGAATTACTATCCTCCAACACCAGCGCAGTGAAAGGTGGAACCAGGAACTGAAGAGGGGATGAGCCTTTCCTGCTGGTCCAACTCTATTTCAGCTCCGCAGACAAAATGTAATGAACAAAACATCTCCCTGTGCTTCTCCATTACCATCACTCTTCCAATTCCCATCAGTGACACCAGGGAAATGAAATGGAGGGTAAGTGGATTTGCACTGTCATTGAGAACATTATGTGGCCCAAAGTACCCTGAGAACTCTGAGATTATTTTTTCCATCTTTAGATGCAAAAGAAACAGAAAAGCAAAATAATGAAGGTATTTTGGTTTGCTTGGCTGTTCTTTGGCTGCTGGCATAAAGTCATAGAATCCCAGAATGGTTTGGGCTGGAAGGGACATTAATCTTATTTCATTCAACCCCTGCCATGGGCAGGGACACCTTCCACTATCCCAGGTTGCTCCAATCTGGCCTTGAACACTTCCAGGGATGGGGCAGCCACAGCTTCTCTGGGCAACCTGTGCCAGGGCCCCCCCACCCTCACAGCCAAAAATTCCTTCCCCATATCCCATCTATGCCTACACTCTGTCAGTGGGAAGCTATTCCCCTTCGTCCTGTCACTCCAGGCCCTTGTGAAAAGTCCCATCTTCGGCCTTCACACAAGTCCCCTTAGGTACTGGAAAGGGGCTTCCCAGAACATTTCTGAACTGGTATTTCCCAGAACATTCCTGAAATCAGCAAACTAACCCTCAAAATCTGGGAGAAGGCACCACATTCCCTCATATTCAGAATCATGACCATGAGTTGATATTCTCTCCTGCAAGGCAGTGCTGAGGTTGCTGCAGCTCCTTCCAGGCAGAGGAGACCCTGGAGAGCACAGGACTAAATTTAGAGGGGCACCCTGATACTGCAACAGAAAGTTCTTTAGTAATTTGGCACCTCTTATGTTTCTGGAGCACATAAAGTATTTTAAGAAATAAAAAAAAAACAACCTCAAGAAACAACTCAAAACATTCTTCCTTTCAGAACTCAAGTCCCATAGACTTTGAGTCAGTAGTGTTGAAGATTTAATATCCTGTCTAACTTTTGGCTGAAATTCCACCTCCCAAACATATTTTAGTTAAATAATAAATGATAAATTCATGTTCTAGGTATCTGAAAATGAATTTGGCAACAATGCACAGCTGAGAGCTCTCAGCTCTGTCCACATCAACACAGACTTTTCAAGTGTTTTAATTAACTCCTCAATTTTGCTCCACTTCAGCCAAATTCTGCTTGTGTGGAGTTTTTGCAAGGTTAATAATTGACAACTAACCATCTGGATTTTCAACTGTACTTTCCCAAACAGAGAAGGACTGATTTGAGCCCCTCCTGTGCAGTTGGTGATGGATTTGTGGAGGGGTATACACTTGACCCCAACTTCCAGATGTCTTTTTACAACATTCAGAGAGCATAGGGAAGGCTCTACTCCTTATGTGGCTCCTGGGGTTTATTCTGAGCCTAAGAATAGCCCTTCTTTATGAAACAGCCTTTCACAAAGATTATTTCTCTCTTTCTATCACACACAAGGCCTGTGTCCAGCAAGAAGAAGCAACATTGAGCCAATTTCCTCTGCATAAAATAACATCCACAATATTTAGAAAACAGCACAAGAGCCAATATACGCACTTTCCCTAACCTTATAAAAGCATGGAATCATGGATTGTTTAGGTTGTAAAAGCTCTGTAAGATTCAAGCCCAACCATCAACCCAGCACCACCATGAGCACACTGTGAAGGAAATTTGCTTTCTTACACACTGCTAAAATTTCTGTCCTCTTTGTGCACATCCTGCCTAATCCTGCTCTCCAAAATCCCTACACACACTCTAACTCTTTATTTCATCATCATTTGTCCCAGTCACAGAAGGAACACAGAGGAATTCTGAGAAATCTCCACTCTGACCCAGAGGAAGATCTTCAGCTCTCAGCACAAAAAGGGTAAGCTTTGGTGTCTATTCCCTGACTTAAAAAATGTGGTCCACTGTTATTAATCATCCTGATCCCAGCAGACAGACTGTGGCATGGAATGGGCTCTGTTCACACTGGACCAAGCTCCAGGACAAACATTTCCCCAGCAAAGCCAAACTTAGGCTCAGTACAGGATAGGCCGCAGCCAGTTGGTGCCAAATGTCCATCTAATCTATTTATTTTCTCTAATTAGATCTATTTTATCTAATGAAATCAATTCCTTGATTATCTAATCTATTTCTTTTATAATTTTGCAATTTAATTTGGAATTAAACCATACAGTACAAAGAAGGGGGAAGAGCCGAGGTGGGGGGGCAAAATGATTTCTAAATGTTCCTGTCAGAGAGGGCTGAGGCAAAGGACAAGGCAGCCCCAGCAGTGCCTGGGACCCAAGAATATTTCCTAAAGGGAAGGAAACTAAGTGCTAGATGTGGAGAGTGCTGAATGGCAAGTTCTCTGCTACTACTCCAACAGTAAAAAGCTCCAGCCACTTGTAATCAGGCTTAAATCAGTAAATACATGGCAAAAATCACCAAGCAAGCAATGGAATGGTACTACTCCCATGGGAAAAGTAGGATTCTGGGTGGTTTATACACTGCAACTGCATCCAGCAGCTCAGACATGCTCATTTTCTACCAGCTCATGGACTGTGGAGAGGAAAAAAACACAACTGCAGGGAAATCATCCACATTCAGAAGCATTTCCCTGTTTTCCAGTTCCTAGACATCAAATTTATTATCTCATAGACTATCATTAGCCATAAAATTATATATGATGCACAATGTACATGGAATGTATATTATGCTGTATAATTCATAGCAACATTTATTGCTGTAATATATAATATAACATCTCTATTAAGTGCCCCACAGTTTCTATGGATCAAAGCAGAGCTCCTGTGAGGAATGATGGCACTCAGCTTTATATACGCAAACCATTAAGTCAGTAGGTTCAATGTTCATGTTCCAAAATACTCCCTCAGTAATATCTCCAAGGATCAGCACTTGGATTTACAGTTGGATTTTCAGGGACAAATCTGCTTGGTCACTTCTACTGTGTGTCAGAAGGTTCAGCATGTATTTTCTTTAACTGTAGAACTGTCCTGTTCTTTTACAAGCAGGAAAAGCATGGGGAAGGGAGGGAAGATATCCCAGGAGGCTGCACAAGGAAGGCTATGCATGTCCTGGTATCCTGCATGTGGAAGAGCATTGGCGGCAGGTAAGGGAGGGGATCCTGCCCCTCTGCTCAGCCTTGGGGAGCCACATCTGCAGGGCTGGGTCCAGCTCTGGGCTCCTCAGCACAGGACACACATGGAGCTCCTGCAGCGGTGCCAGCGGAGGCTGCGGAGATGCCGAAGGGATGGAGCATCTCTGTGCCTGGGAAAGGCTGAGCAAGTTGGGGCTGTT